>OY986435.1:23532180-23779680 GCA_963920525.1 Dichetophora obliterata | reverse complement strand
GATTTCTTTTTTAATTCTTAAACATATTTAATATAAAAAATAATCAAGTAAGTTCTTATAAATTTTTCACGACTTGTCACGAATAATAATGTCAAGAAAACAGTGCAAGAAAGAGTCTTCGGACATAATTAAATTTTTAAAAAATAAAAAATTCTTTTGTAGACTAGATGGGAGAAAAACAGTGATGAATATGAGGAAGCGAATGAGGAGATTTTCAACTATCGAACTGCTGATAATAATTTTCTGGAAACCAATCTTTATTGAGCAATGGACAAAAAAATATTAGAAAGCAATTAGCTACATATTAGGTATAAAAAAATCATTTCAGCCTTTATTTTGAAAGTGCTAAAAAGAGTCATTATTTAAGTTACAAAAGAGTCTATACTATTTTTATGAAGGAATCATAAGGGTATGAAGAGTCATAAAATAGTTTTTGTTATGAGTCCTAAAAGAGTCCTTAATATAAGCCTTAAAAGAGTCATAAAAGAGTACTTAATATGAGGGTTTAATGAGGGTTTTTAAGGGTCATATCTGAGGTCACAAGCCTTAATCGCTAAAGTCGAGTTAGGACAAAATGGAGATATTAACGTGACTGGAATCACAACATGCGAATCTATAAGCCAACAAAATTTGATACGTGTTGTATAAAATTTACGGGTGCTGCTGCGAAAAAACCAAATAACTTAAGACATTTTTAGCAATAATTATTTTGCCATAACAGCCTAACTCGTAAATTTTTTGAATAAATTTCCCAACTCAATATTTTTACTTGGCAAAAACAGCTAAAGTTGAGATTAGATCTTCTCAAATCATTAGAAAATGTTCCAAAGTTGAGTTAAGTGGTAAGGGCAAAATACAGTTTGTATGTTTTGTCTTCCTATTTTGAGTTAGGTCACTATTCCAAAAGAAACTTTTGAACATCGAATGATATCAAAAAGCATATCTTTAATTTAGCTTCTTTTCCATATCTAAAAGTTAATAAAAACCATGGCAAAGTCAATTTAGGTTTTTACTCCAAATTATTTTAGGACGAAAAATGAGTTGAAGCATTGTCACAACTCGAGTTAAGCGTAAGGGTAAACCAAAGAGTAACCAAAGAAATGCAAATATCTTGAAATTTCACATAATTTTTAGAGAAATCTTTAAAAGTAAAACATATATACTTTCACATTTTAATTTGAACAAATTTTAATTTAGTTAGTTCAGGAAATTTTCATAAAAAAGCAAGCTCAGCCGAAAACTAGATTAGAGCAGAGGTAAAAAAGAATTTAAATTACTATTTTTTTCAAATACATAATGGAAAAAATATAAAACTGTTTTTTGTTAGACGTAGAATTGCTGCAGCAAAGGGAAAATCGTGAAGCATTTAATTTTGATTCTAATGATTAAAGATTCTATTAAAGATCCAGATTTTCGCTCAACATCTAATTCAGAAATTTCAGGAAGATCAGAAGACGAGGCAAATGTGTTCTTTAATACACGGTCGCGCGATCAGTAATAAATAAAAATATTGCACTTTTAAACGCAATAGTGGTGAATTATTTGAAACTCTTTCTGGAAACAAAAACAAGGCCAGAGTTTGACAAAGATTTGGCGAATGCAGGAAAAAATGTCGAGAACAAATTTTGTATGAGCAGGAAAAACTACTTGCTTGATATACTACAGGTATATCATCATTTCCTGCGAACATCTTAAAAACTATAAGTGACCTTCCATGTATATTCATTGAAAAAAGAGCTGCTTTACCTCAAACAGTTCATAAATCAAGATTACCACACGCTTTACGATAATTGACGTTCAAGCGAGGATGAGCGAAATGTACACCCTGACTTGGTTGAAAATGTTGCAAATGATGAATAATAAATAATCTATTTAAATATGTGCTTTCTTTTTTTTTTTGTCTTTAACTGGTTTTCAAAATTGTGTTATTTACGTAAAAACAATTTTATTTACTTTCTTAATTCACGATTTCAAAAAATATATGATTTTATGTATTTACAATTTCAAAAAAAATAAACATAAAACAGCATGAGTTTTCTTTATTTTTGTTTTCTGGTTTAATCTCCGATGATGATTTAAGAGTTAAAGAAAATAATTGATTAGATTAAATAATTCTATATTACAGAAATTAAATAATATACATGAATAATTTTTGAGTTTGAACAACAAGTTATTACAAAAATCATTATAACAAAAAAGTATTATTATTATTTAATATACCTTTTAAGTATTTGAATTGTAAAAGTTGAAGATAGACAGTTTCATAAAGACAAAAGAATCAGATGAAAGAGGAAGGAGAAAAAGAGTGAAATTAAGAAAGATAACTGCGTACGAGGGGTGCCTTTTATATTTCGGGATTTGGCAACCCTGGTGTTGCAATCTATCAACCGAAAGCTCTATCGCAAAGTTTGACATTTGTTGGCTTATACGTACTCAGAACGTTTTGACATACGAGCGCTATTTGTGTTGTTTATAGTAACTTAAAAGATTCATCTCGGTCCAAAAATGGAATTAAATCGTGAACATTCTCGTGCGATTATTTTTTACAACTTTCGACGTGGATTAACACAGCAACAGTGCATGGATGAACTTAATTCAATTTTTGGCGATGAAGCTCCATCAAGGACCAGTGTTTATCGATGGTATGGTGAATTCAATCGTGGTCGTAGTACACTCCAAGACGAATTTCGTGAAGGTCGTCCGAAATCAGCTGTTGTTCCGAAAACCATTGATGCTGTGCGTGTATTGGAAGATCGTCATGTTACCTATCGTGAGATTGAGGCAACCTTAGGCATAAGTGGGACCAGCATGCATTCAATATTGCATAAACATTTGATTGTCAAAAAAATTTGTTCGCGTTGGATCCCACACAATTTGTCAATCGCTCAAAAAAAGGCTTGTGTCGATTGGTCGAAGGAAATGCTCAAAAAATACGATCGCGGTGCTTCGAAACACGTCTATGACATCGTGACAGGTGATGAATCGTGGATTTACGCGTATGAGCCCGAAAGTAAACAGCAGTCGACTGTATGGGTGTTTCAAGATGAGCCAAATCCAACAAAAGTTGTTCGCGCACGAAGCACTTCCAAGCAAATGGTCGCCTGTTTTTTCGGAAAATATGGACATGTCGCAACCATACCACTAGAACAACGCAGAACAGTCAACTCTGAGTGGTACACAACCATTTGTTTGCCAGTTGTCTTCCAAGAAATCAGGAAAACCAACCGCCGAAGACGGATCACTCTTCACCACGAAAATGCGAGCTCTCACACATCGGCTCAAACAACTGCATTTTTGAGCACCCAAAACATCGATTTGATGGGTCATCCGCCGTATAGTCCTGACTTGGCACCGAATGACTTCTTTTTATTCCCAACCGTGAAGAATAAACTGCGTGGACAACGATTTTCGACGCCCGAAGAAGCGGTTGCGGCATTCAGAATGCATGTTTTGGAGATACCTCAATCAGAGTGGCAAAAGTGCTTCGACAATTGGTTCAAACGCATGCAAAAGTGTATAGATCTTCATGGAGAATATTTTGAAAAACAATAAAGTGATTTTCGATGATTAATATTTGTTTTTGTTCTCTAATCCCGAAATATAAAAGGCACCCTTCGTACATTAACAAAAACTCTGTAGTTAAGTAAATATTTTACATATAGTTTGCCAAAAGCTTCCAATTTCATTAATGGATCTTAAATGGTTTAGTAAAAAATTCCATAATCGAATGGCGTTAATGAAAAAGGAACATTTCAAGAATAGCGGCAGTTCTAATTTTTAATTTTTTTTTTTATTATATGGATATATGGACTTTGGCCTCCTAACTCCAAATCTGAAAAAATTGATGGTGGCATAATAAAATGATTCGACAAAAACATTTTTCAATCAGAATCTTAAACCGCGTTTCCGCAGTAATGTTTTCCGCGTTTTCTGATGTTTGCATACAATTTTGAACGTGTAAACCTTGTTATGCTTTTTTTTTTAAAAAAAATTACTGTGGAAACGCTGCTTAACTCAATAAAAAAAATTTTGATCATGCAAGTGGTATTTGGAATAACGACTAAACTAAAGTTAGGTGTCTTAGGCTGCGTTCATAGTAAGCGCTTTTAGCTTAGCCGAGAGGTTTAGCTTAAAAACGCTTTGTGTATAATCATATGGAAAAAGCTCAAAGTGTTCATAGTGACAGCATAAAGCTAGCATAAAGCTTATTTCCAAATGCTTTTCAGCGCTTATATATCCATCTCGCTTACTCTCACAGCAAAATAATTTTGTTATGATTTGTTGTAGAGCATTTTTAAAATGCTTTTCGGCGTTTTATTCTTGTTTGATCACATACTTTCAATTTTTTTGTTTAGTTTTATTATTTATTGTGTCGTACTTCATTTTTAAGTACATTTCGGCACTTGTTTATCAATTTTGCCTGTGAACAATATTTTCGTTGATTTTGTTTTATATGTTTGATATTTTTTTCTGCTGAAGTTTTAACCGTTGTTGTTGTAGCGTTTTTGTTGTTTCGTTTTGTGGTGCTTTTCTGTTTTATGCACTTCTCACAAGTGACTTGTGTATTCTATCTCGTTTTTTACATAGTTTTCGTTGTTCTTGTGTCCTTTTTGGGCTGAACATTATACCGTTGTTATGCTTTGTGTGTTTCAAGTTCCTTTGAACTTTTGTTTATTATTGGTTTGATATTTCGTTGGTTATAATCGCGAATCTACTCACGACTAGTTTAGTTTCAAAATGGATATTGATCAGTTGATAACTGAAGTTTATTCGCGCCGTCCTTTATGGGATAAACGTCAAAAAAATAACCACAATCGGTTAATAACTGAAAAGTTGTGGAATGAAATAAATCAGCAAATGAAAATACCGAGTAAGTTTATAAAATTTTTTGTGTTTTAATTAATACACATATAATTACAAAGAAAAGCTTTTATCGAAGAACAAATTTTTTTAATACAAATTTTTTAATCTATTTAAGTGGAAAACTTTTAAGATTAGAATACAATAAAAATGATAATTTATGCTATTTTCATTTAATTTTCTCGCTTCCTTTTTTTTATCTTCGCTACCCATTTAGCTTAACGACAAAACGTAGTCTGCGTTGAAAACAAGAAAACACTGCCTTCACGTGATCACGACATTCTTAACGAGCTTAAAATCTACCAACAAAGCTACAAACAAAATATCATGGAAGTTCTTTGCTTCCTTCCCTTATTTCCTCTATTTTCCTATCCTGTTTCAAATTTGTTGTTGACTTCGATACAAATCAGAAATATAAAACTTCGAACTACTTCGTGGAATGCAAAACAGAATTTTAAAATTTACCAACAACGTAATGTCTCTTTTTTTTATTAAAAACCAACACAGTTCTCTTTTCCCTATCCCTTTACTTTTCTCCACACTCTTTAAACAAAAAAATCTTTCAATGACTCAACAAAACGCAATTGTGGCCATATTTCCAAAGAAACAAAAGAAAGCAAAGCATCAGTCAGCTGCAAGCATAAAGCGCGCACTATGAACACCAATAAGCTCAATAAGATACTTTGTGCAGCGTTTAATAAGCGTTCACTTTGATCAAAAAAAGCTAGACAAAGCAGCTTTATGCTTCAGCTTCAGCCAAAGCGTCCACTATGAACGCGGCCTTAGATATGTATTATAAGTTCGGGGCATAACAGACAAATTTGACTTAGGATAATTATTTTTACCTTTGTTCTCAAAGCATAAAAGCTTTATTCGAAATAGGACACGGAAACGATAATTTCTTAAAAAGGAAAAACAACCTAAGTCGCGTTTTTGCCATTTTCGCCCCTTTTCCATTGAGTAAATGATGCGCAAATAAACGGATATAAAATTATGTCAATTTCCTTCAATTTTGCAAAAAAATTTTTGTTATCAGAGTTACACAATGTTTCACAGAACATTTTAAAACTTCAAACTGCTCTACTGAAAAGTATAAAAAACTGACTTTAGCTGTTATGCCTTGTGGCCACACATATAATAGTATTTAATGTCTTAAACGCTGGTGGTGGTGGTGGTGTAGCTGTATTTTGTAGGTCCAATCTTAATGTTAAATATGTCATTAAATGTATGTCTGATGATGCTTGTGAGTTTCTAAATGTTGAAATCATTGATCAAAATTGCAAAATATTAGTATCTTGTGTCTACAAACCTCATCGTTGTTATAGTATAGAGCCATTTTTTACTGATTTAGCTAGTAAATTAAACGATTATGACTTCTTTTTTGTTTGTGGTGATTTCAATGTAAATTTGTTGCATAATGACTCTGTTAGTGATAACTTTAATTACCTTTCCTTTATGTGTGGACTTAAAATCACAAATAATTGCATTCCTACTTGTTTTATGCATGGTTGTGAACCAAGTCTTCTTGATGTTTGTCTAGTTTCTGATTTTTCTTTACTTCTAAGTATGATCAAATAACTTTCTTGTCTGATCATGACTTACTTTTTTGTTGCCTTGATATTAATCTTGGAAGAACTTCTCCTGCTAGTTTCTCATATTACAACTATAAATCCATTGACTTTTCTGCCTTATTTCAAAGCTTATCTGCCGTGCAATGGAATGACTGTTGGTCTTTTGAGTTGGTAAACGACAAACTTAAGGTTTTTATAATGTTAATGTTAATGTTTTATAAGTTAGATGTTTTATTTGTTAGTCATGTTCCGTTACGTTCTGTTCAAGTTTCTAATAGGAGTTGCCCCTGGTTTACGAATCCTGTATTAGTTGCCATTAGGTTAAGGAATAAGCTTCACTCTAAATGGAAAAATAATCCTTCAATTACCAACTGGGAAAACTTTAGAGAGCTAGAAATGATGCCACGGTCGTGGTCAGGCAAGCTAAGACCAATTTTTTTAACTCTAAGCTAAGTTCCAACTTAAATTCTAAACTGCTATGGCAGAATATTAAAAGATACAGAGTTATTACTAAAAATTCTAGTGAGTGCAATTTAGATCCTGAAGAGTCCTGAAGTAGTGCTAACAGTGCTGAGCTGCAAGTGATGATAAGTAGCAATGTGTTCCCTTCCTTTAAATTTAATTCAGTAGGTGAGGATTATGTGGCTACGTGTAAAGTGAAAATTAACTCAAATGCTATAGGGGCTGATGGAATGCCTATAAAGTTTATTAAATTAGTTTTGCCGTATATTATATCAACTTTCACTCACTTAATAAATCATTGTTTGACAAGTTCCCAATTCCCTGATATATGGAAAGCTGCCATTGTCCTGCCTGTAGCAAAATCTTCTTCTGCTTCTGTACCGAATGACTACAGACCTATTAGTATATTGCCGTAAGGTCCTTGAACGTATCATGACTGACCAAATTTTGGAGCACCTTACACAGAAAAAACAAATTTAATGAACAGCATACGTTAAAATTAATTCATTGATTTTAATGAAAAAATCATTGAATTTTAATGAATTGTTCATAGTTTTTAACGTACTGTTCATTGAAATCAATGAAGTTATATTCATTAAAAATGTCTAAATAAATATCAGTGATTTGTTTTCATTTTTTAATGTACTTTTCATTGATATCAATGATTCCAGTTGTAAATCAAATTTTAACGAACCATACATTGATTTTTAATGAACAGTTCATTGAATTCAATGTTTAGGTCATTAAATGCAATGTATAGTTCATTAAATTCAATGTATAGGTCATTGAATTCAATGTATAGTTCACTGAATTTAATAAATGGTTCATTGAATTTAATGTATAGTTCATTGAATTCAATGTGTTAAAATGAAAATTAAATTTCAATGTATAGTTCATTAAATTCAATGTATAGTTCATTAAATTCAATGTATAATTCATTAAATTCAATGTATAGTTCATTGAATTCAATGTACAGTTCATTAAATTCAATGCATAGTTAATTAAATTCAATGTATTCAGTTCATTAAATTCAATGTATACTAATTTATTCCCTTCCCAATTTTGTTTGAAGTGAAACGCGAAGTTGTGAAGACGTGTGGCAATTGTGTGTGTAAATTTTAGATAAAAGGTGATAATAAATTACATTAAAAGTGAAGAAAATGTTGTGCTTTGAATGTAAAAGAAAATTGAAATCTGTTGAATTACTATTAGTATTAGTAAATAATAGGAAATATGCCTGGCATTTTAAGTGACTGCTGCCATCATTTTCAAAAAATGTTTACATTTTTAAAGGATGAAAACCACATAAAAGATAAAGTTGTGCGGGCAAAATTGGCAGAAACTGAAGATTTTACTAATTACAGTGGTAAGCTTAATTTTTCTCGAGGCTAAATAAATAAATAGTTATTTTTTTTTCAATTAATATCTTTCCAGACAGTACTGCTATGAAACTTTTTGAAGCCTTCATGGGTATTTGGTGCCCACTCAAAAAGTATGCAGTAAGGACAACTTTGGAAGAAAAACTTTCCTAAAGCATACAATTACCAGTTCCCAAGAGGCATTCGTTTTTGTTGGAAGCAGCATCCAGGAAGTCGAAAATATTCAACCAGGCGAAAATATTCAACCAAAAATAAAGGCGAAACTATTCAACCATTAATCCTTGCTGTTGGAGAGAAGAACTTCTCCTCCTTCCTCATTCATGGATGGTGTAAAATTTCAATTTGCTAGTTTTATTAGAGCCGTAGATGTGTGCTTTAAAATTTTTCAATTATTTCAATTAAAACATCCTGCGGCATGCACCCTCCTGTGGGAGTTTATTGCCGTATATTTTTATAAATTGAAAAACTATCCAAAATCTTCGAAAATGTCTATATTAATTGACTCTTTAAAATAAAAAAATATTGTTGAAATTGTAATTATTTCATTATTTTAAAAATGTTTAGAGAGGGATTAACAAATAATTCGTTGAATTTAATGTATAGATCATTCATTCCAATGAACTGAATACATCAAATTTAATGAACTGTACATTGAATCCAATAAACTAAATAAATTAAATTCAATGAACTTAATACATTAAAATCAATGAAATAAACATTAAATTCAATGAACTATACATTAAATTCAATTAAATATACATTGAATTCAATGAACTATAATACATTGAATTCAATGAACTATACATTGAATACAATGAACTATACATTGAATACAATGAACTATACATTGAATTCAATGAAAGGTTCATTGAACTGTACATTAAATTCAATGAACTATACATTGAATTCAATGAACTATACATTGAATTCAATGAACCTTACATTGAATTCAATGAACTTTACATTGATTTCAATGAACTTGACATTGAATTCAATGAACTTTTCATTAAATTCAATGAAAAAATCATTAATTTTGGCATTTTTTAATGAACGTGTTCATTGAATTCAATGAAGTGTATTGTGTAGTGAAGTGTAATTGAATTCTTTCCTTTTCATTAATATAATGTATTAATATAATTCATTAATATAATGTACCTTTTTGGTTCAGTGTAATTTAAATAATTTTCTTTCACCGTTTCAGTCAGGTTTCAGGACTGGCCACAGTTGTTCTACCGCTGCAGTTAAAATCCTTGATGACATCAGAATTGCTTATGACCAGAACTTTCTTACTCTGCTGTGCCTTGTTGATTTTTCTAAAGCTTTCGATTCTGTCAATCATTCACTTCTTTGCAATAAACTATGTAACTACTTTAATAGCCCTATTACGGTTCACAACACAACAGTAATTGCTGTCTTCAATGTGTAAATTTCTATTACGGTAGACAAAAAAGCAACTGAATACATTCCACTGCTGTCTGTCAACAATGCTGTGTCTTCAATACACTTACTACGCAACACAGCAGTTGTGCTTTATTGTCTTGTTATCTGCCAAATTTTGAATACAGCTAATTTGGTGTTGTGTTGAAGAAACGAAATAGATTAAAAATGAAAATTTTATTTAAAATTGCGTTTTTCTTTATTAAGTATGAAAATTTTACAGAAAATTGATAATACGTCTCCTTGTGAACAGAATTATTGTATATTGAATTTAGCAATTGAATTCGAAATTGTTTGTTTGTTTACTTTTTTATTTTGACAGTGACCAGTTCACAGTTGCATCGAAACGTACTAATTAGATTACGTTTTTATTTTGAGAGTAAGAAAATTTCTGCGATGCTACCTTTTTATTATTTTGGAATATTTATGATAGAAAGAAGTGCTATTTTATTTTATTAGTTAAGAAATGCCGGGAGAAGGGTTTTAAACTAAAAACAAGATGTATTTTAAATTTGCCATAATTCTTAAATTATAGTTATGCTATTGGCATCAGAGAACTGCACAAGCCTACTTGAAGTCTATTTCAAGTACTTGCTTGAAATACAAGTTCAAGCTAGCTTGAGCTTGATAATTTTGAATCAAATATAGCTTGTAATTGAATATAAATAAGCCCACGACAGCTTGCGACTTGCAAGTATGCTAGTTTACAAGCGAACAAAATTATCAAGCTCAAGCTAGCTTGAACTTGTATTTCAAGCAAGTACTTGAAATAGACTTCAAGTAGGCTTGTGCAGTTCTCTGGTTGCTACTATAAAAAGGGTCCGTGTTCCCGGAGGGGAAGCCTGATTTTTTCTCAACACCATTATTATCTTAGTAAAAAAATGCTTCCTTGTACTTAAAAACATTTTAAAATCCAGCTATTTCATTATACTAGATTTAATCCTATTTTAACGCCAGTTGAAATTAACGGGTTTAAATATGGGCTCACAATATTTCCTTTTCATATCGCACAAAAATTCTAATCAATTTAGTACTTTTTGCTATTTAAAAATTACTTTTTAAAGAGTACGTTTTTACTTTTCTCCGAAGCAACCCTGCACCAGTCAAGCAACGAATTCTACATACGTTCCACAATCAAACGTGACAACAACGTTTTGTTGTGAACCATAATAGTTCGAAACTGTTGTGTCTTCTTGACTGTTGTGTCTACTCGTAAGAAGACACAGCAGTTTATTGCTGTGAACCGTAATAAGCCTATAAGTTTAGTCGTAGTGCTGTTAATCTAATATACAACTACTTGAAAGGTAGAATGCAAAGGGTTAAAGTGGGTAACGTTTATTCGTCTCTTAGACCAGTTGAAACTGGAGTTCCTCAAGGTTCCATCCTGGGCCCACTACTTTTCTCTATTTTTATAAATGATATTTTTTCAGTTTGTAAATACGCATCTGTGCACGCTTACGCTGATGACATCTAACTGTATATCTCTCGACCTACTGGACTCTTAGAAGACTTGACCTATAGAAGGAATTATGACTTAACCTCGCTAAATAACTGGGCTATTACAAACATGCTTCTTATTAATCCCTTGAAATCTAAGGTTTTGCCCATTGCTAGGAGTGGCTCATGCTTTGTTGATATCCCTCCTTTATATATTGGAGCTCAGCTCAGCTATTTACGGGACTTTACGTTACTTACGCACGTCCTCTAACTTTACGCCTCTTGAAACTCGGCGCAGACTAGTCGTACAATTAATAATGCCTCATATTAATTTCTTTGATGTTGTCTATAGTCAGCTAGATTCACAATCCCAGCATAAACTTCTAGTTGCATTCAATAGTGCGACTAGGTATGTATATGGGGTCAGTCGATTTGATCATATCTCTCAAAGGAGTAAAGGCATTCTGGGATGTGGTTTACTTGAGTGAACATCCGCAACATTTTATTCCTGTACAATCTTATGAACACTCATTGCCCTCATTATCTTTTTGAAAAACTTCAATTTTTCCAGAGTCACCGGTCTCATAATCTTATTGTTCCTAGGTATAACTACCTCAATAGTAGCAGATACTTTTTCATCTGCGCCATTAGACTTTGGAATGCATTACCTAATTCTCTAAAATAAATCACTTCACGAACCAGTTTTAAACATTCCATTTATAATTATTTCAATACTTTAAACCAATAAAACAATGTTTCTTTTTTCTATACTAGTTTTCTCATCTTATCTGTGCTCAAATCCTAGCTTTCTTTCTCTCTCTCTCTCTCTCTCTATAAAATACCTCCTTCTAGTTGTGTTCTATAGTAATATATAGCCACTAAGATCATTATATATAATCGATTAACTATTTTATTTAATTTAATTTGTTTATTAAAAATATCGTTTTCATATCATAATAGATTTATTGTTGTTTTAAACAGTTTTTATCTAATGTTAGTTTTAAACTACTTTTTAAATATCATTGTCCACATCTTATGTAGTACTAAAAAAGACCAAGTCTTAATGTACACCATTATAAATAAATAAAATAAAAAAAAAGAAATAAAAGATATATAATAGTCCCATTCTCAAGACGTAGTGATGTCATCAAACTTTCAAAACATGCATAACTTATGTAAAATATACTGTGGGGTCGATCCAGTCGAAGATAATTTTCTACTACGAGTAGTTTTAAATTAACACCAGCTTGTGAGCTATTTTAAAATGTCCTATATAACAATAAATTTCTACCGATATATTCTGCATCTTGCCCACTGTTGCTTCTGCATTAACATTATCTTTTACGCTGCATTGTTGCTATAAATTCCGACATGACGATGGTGTACATACACAAAAGAAGATGGAGAAAAACGAGACAAGTTAAATAATAATAAATGAGATTATATGAAATGCTATTTTTATCGCATGGAATTGAAATGCTGCGATGGCCCAAAAAATAACCCAATAATCCAAATGTACCGCAAAACATTATCATATTGTTCTCTTTATTTGCAATAAACACACACACATCTACTCTTTATATTCTCGTGTTAAATGAAGCAAATCGTTCAATAAGAATTTCTTGAAATGATTTTGGTAGTATGTATTTTGAATTTTATTTTAAAAATGTCATACTTGAAGTCTTAACGCATTTAAATGTAACCAAATTGTTTGCAGACTTTTTTATTTTCTTCCGGTTAGCGTATTATTTCATTTTACTTCCTGACTTTTGAATTATTTCAATTCATTATACAACATTGTTTCACCAACTGCTTAACTGTATTTCTCTGATCTTTCGTTCTTGCTTTTCGTATTCTATAAACTGAAGAACGCCAGCAATTGTCTTCATGCTTTCTGCTTTTCCACACAAATACTTGAGCCGGAAATTATTTGACTTCTTTAGAGTTCTTCATTGATTATTACTTCATTGAAATTATCTGAACTGCTTCAATGCAGACGTTGATAACACTGTAACGCAATATTCAACTTTTTGACTCCAAACAAAAAATCACTTATCCCAGCCGAAAGTACTCGATGAGAGGAGAAAAGTAATTTCTGGATTTTGCTAGATTGGTTGCTGTTCGTTATTTATGAGCCTCTATAGTTTTTTCGCCAAATTCGATTTTGAGCACTTTTTTGCAATTTTCTTCTATTTTTCGCATTGGCCATAGTTCGAAAAATGCTGTGAATTTTTTTTGCAGTCTTCAGCAAAGTTGTAGCTCTTGACTCGGCCAACAAAAATGCTGAATATATTAAGTCGGAAAAATTTCATCTTAATGCTCAAAACCCCAAAAATGTCGAAAAAATTACCACTTTTTTAACCGATTTTTTCTGTTTTTCGACTACAGCTCTTGAACTATTGAAAATTTTACCAAACAATTAAGGGGAGAAATGTAGCCTATAAAATTATGAACAACTTTCTAGTACATACCAACTTCATATGACCACACCTTGACAAACATTTTTGCGCTTTTTTTTATTTTCGTTTTTTATATACGAAACAACAAAATAAATGCGTATTTGTCAAAATCGTTGTTGTTGTTTTTTTTATGAAAGAACAAAGTAAATTTATATAAGTTAACCCACATAACTCCATGACACGACTTGGCATCACTATTGTGTAAGATCAACCCTGGTTGACCTCATTTACAGCAGTGGTGACAATCAGCTGTGACGCGCGAAGTTGGTTGTGGTTTTACACTTGAAATCAACAGATGCAATGGTTAATTTTTGTCATTCTACTTTTTTTATATAAGTGATTAAAGTGAGTGATTGAAAATGGAAAGATGCTCGAAATTAGATAGTTTCTGTTACGTTTGTGGTAAACTAGAGCCAAAACATGGAAAACAAGAACGAAAAAATGTATTTTCTAATAATTTTAAACTCGCATATTAACGAACATACGCCAAATACGGTGTGTTCATTATGTTATGGCAATCTCTTGAGGTGGTTGCATCAAAGAAATTTATGTTTACGGTATGTCAAGCCAATGCTGTGGGTAAGAAATACGTCCGGGGTACATGACCCAGACAAGTGCTACGCTTGCGTAAATTTTACCAAAGAAATTAATAGAAAAAAACGCAGAGCAAAAGTATATAATGCCACTGACTCCGCTGAATTACCAATACCGATGCCCGATGATGCCAAAGTACCAAAACCACCGAGTCCGAGTATGCTATCAATGATGACATCAGAAAGGGGAAACACCAACTATGTTGACTTCGATCCGGATTTTTTCCCTGAAATCGCAGATGATGGCATCAAAGCCAAATTTCGTTTTTCGCAGCGTGATGCCGAATTTTTCACTACATTTATGAAGCGCAGAAATCTGACACAGAAAAACAGTATCGCCGTATAAACATGACCACTATAAGGCCACACATTGGGTGAAAAGAGATCTGAAGAATCAAAAGCATTTGAATTTGTTCAACAAACCGTTAATTGAGAATATTGATAATATTTTGCTACCACCACTACATATAAAATTGGGCATCGTGAAAAAGTTTATCGAAGTGGCCGTCAAAGGTAACGATCAGATTTTCGATTGTTTGAAAGAAATATTTCCGAAACTAAGCAATAATAAAATTACTGCAGGTATTGTATTTCATTTTTTAGCATTAATGTTGATTCACTTAGCTATATTCGCACTGTTTTTTATGTATGTTACTTGTTGCTTTTTCTCATTTTTTATACAGGTGTGTTAAATGGACCAGACATCCGCAAACTCATTAAAAGTGAAGCTTTCACGCAAGTATTGTCTGCCAAAAAACTTGTGGCTTGGATTGCAATAAAAGCAGTTATTCAATATGTTTTGGGTAAAAACCGCGTGGACAATGAGAAAGCAACGCAATTGGTGAAGAATATGATCACTGCCTTTGATTCCATTCATGCATCGATGACATTAAAACTCCATTTTATGCACCATCATCTGGACGTGTTCCTGAAACAACTGCCCACAGAATCAGACGAGCAGGGTGAACGATTCCACCAGGTAACCATGCCGATGGAAATACGTTTCAAAGGTAAGAAAATCGACGCAATGATTGCTAAAGTATGTGGTCTCAAAAGTTATCACAATTCGAGCACGAGTTGACGGAGGATGATAAAGAAGAACATACAGAAGAAGATATACCGTTATTCACTCCACAAACTGGAACTGACGCAGAAGATATCGCCGTGGCTATTTTAAACTCAGAATCAGACGACGAATCAAGCGAACCAGCTGCAAAGAAATATCGGCCTTCCACTTCTGGAACGTCAACTGTCAAATCATCAACTTCGCGCCAGACAGCCCAAATGGACATCGACGATACTGATTAACAAAAAAAAAAAAAAAAAAAAAATACAAATTAATACCCGTTTGATGCCTTTTTTTATACTTTTTTTCATAATCTTTCATATATTTTCATGTTTTTCACTTTAATCAGAAAATTCAATACTAAATTGCAAAAAAAAAAATAATACATGTGCCTTTTTTAAACTTTTGCTCAATAAAAACAATAAAATCAAAAAAAAAAAAATGAAAATTAATCACATTTGTATGGCCAAATCCGTATCAAGGAGTGGTCGTATGAAGTTGGTATGTACTAGAAAGTTGTTCATAATTTTATAGGCTACATTTCTCCCCTTGATTGTTTGGTAAAATTTTCAATAGTTCAAGAGCTGTAGTCGAAAAACAGAAAAAATCGGTTAAAAAAGTGGTAATTTTTTCGACATTTTTGGGGTTTTGAGCATGAAGATGAAATTTTTCCGACTTAATATATTCAGCATTTTTGTTGGCCGAGTCAAGAGCTACAACTTTGCTGAAGACTGCAAAAAAAATTCACAGCATTTTTCGAACTATGGCCATGCGAAAAATAGAAGAAAATTGCAAAAAAGTGCTCAAAATCGAATTTGGCGAAAAAACTATAGAGGCTCATAAAAAACGAACGGCAACCAATCTAGCAAAATCCAGAAATTACTTTTCTCCTCTCATCGAGTACTTTCGGCTGGGATAAGTGATTTTTTGTTTGGAATTTTTGTTGTACTGTGTAATACTATTATTTATGGTGTAACTTTATTTAATTGCTCATCAGGATGATATCCTCTATCCTCTAACTCGTTCTGAAGGCAATAAAATAGTCTTAATGCAATTATGTAAGTTTGGTTTTTATGCAACTTGGTACTTTTTTCAATAAGATCACTGGAAACTTGCTTTCCTGAACACGCACGCAGTGTTGCTTGGACGATAAGAGTTTTCTCTTATCGCCTTTCATGATTTTGCTTTTTACTTGCTATTTATTAGAGTTTTTTTGTTTTTGTTGTGCTTTTTTCTTGGTTTTCTTATAATTTTTGTATATATGTTTAGTAGAAAAGAGGAGGGAGTATCAATTGAAACAAACGTGAAAGTTGTAGTTTTGCGAAAAGCTATAGAAACATGCAAATTTATATCTAAGGCAACCCAATCAGCCATTCTGTTATAGTCTTTGCAGTAAGCTTACCTACAATATAATAATTGAAGCCTTTTCCAAACATGCTTTGAAAACACTTGTCTACTTAATGAAATTTTGTAAGTTGTGTCGGAAAATTGTATCGTAACGGGAAAAAGTAAGCTTTTTACAATAGTACTTGTAGTAAGTTTATTTTTATTTAATTAACAATCATTTTTAGAGCATGATTAGAACATACTTTCAGAGGTTATAGTTCCACAACTTTTACAATTATAAGAGAATTACCCAAGCATTGAAAATTACAATTGCTATAAAAAACGAAGTCCCATCACTAACAATTTTATGTGGCTTATGTTCAGTGATAAAATTGAAAATTTGCAAGCTTCTTTCAAAGATTCTGTAAGTTTTACTTTACAAGTTTAAAGATGCCGTATAAATTGAATAAAAAAGTTTGGGATCAGAGCACGAAGGCACTTCTTTGCAATTTAAAGAAAAACAACAGTTGTTAAAAGCTTACAATAATACTTGCTTCCAATTTTTTCAAAATTGAAGTGTTCGTGGCAATAAGGTGCTAACCCACATAAAACAAGCTTGAAGATAAACGCATTTGAAAGTTTGACAGCTTTTATAAATTCCAATTTTAAATTCTTTATATTTTTTCTATAAATAAAATTATTTATTTATAAGTAATTATTTAAATTTAATAAAATTTATTTATAACTAGCTGATATACCCGGTGTTACTCGAGAGTCACTTATATAAACATTTTAACATACACTTCTCGATTAAATGTTTTTCAAAATCGGGAATAATGAAAAACATGTTGAATTTTATTTGAATTTTATTTTATTTAATTTTATTTTATTTAATTTTATTTATCTACCGTTAGAAAAGTAATTGAACGAACATTAATCCAAAAAAGTTTAGGAAAATTTTTGTTGTTGGTGGTTCCATCTCTGGCGGTGAGCTAATTGAATTCAAAGAAGGCGTACGAAAAACATATTTTAAAAATTAAAAAGAATTAAAAGTAATGTTTATATTTACTTAATCTTAAAGCAAGCACGATTACCTTTTCAACAAAATAAAAATTATGGTGGGACTCAATGCGTCCTTGAGATATGGACATTTCAACGTCTAAACAAAGATTAATATTAAAAAACATATTGAACTTTTTAACAAAAAAAAATTTTAATAAAATATATTAAAAACAGTGGAGTTATTGGCATTAAAAGTAAAAACTTTCATTTTCATATAATTTTTTTCTCATTATTAGGTATCAATGTTTTATGAAAATTCGTTGTGCTAAAAATGATTGTACCTACTAAAATTTCTATTAGCTGCGTTTTTTCATTGGAGATCAGGATCATATAATCGCATTTGCAAGCAAAGCAAAAACAACAAAAAGTCCAGCAAGTGAGCTAGACATTTAAATTGATCCAATTCTATGTTTTAAAGTGTTAACGACGCTAGATGACGCTGCGACTGAAAAAACTGGCAGTACTGCATTATTTTACTTTTTAAAAGTTTGGTAGCAATAGCATTTTCTGTATAGTCTGTACCCACACATCTTACAAATGTGGTGCCATCTATCTGTGAATTTAACGCACAGATCAAAACTAATGAAATAATTGTGCTGACCAGATGCGCATATGTTTTATTATATCGCCATATAGCTAAAACTGATAACATGAAAATGTTAACTTTAACAGCATTCTTATTCACAGTCATTTTTTCGATAAAATTATGATATATATACAACATTTAAAGTACCATTGATAAAGAACTAAGTGACAACGGTGACACAATAGTGAGAAAAAATAGAGCCATTACAACAAAACAAATTTAACAGAAGGGGGGCGGGGGGTGGGGAGGCAAAAAATAAGTAGATTACTATAAGGAAGATTTTATATAATCCAAAATGTTCGTAATTACTCTAGACACACAAATTCATTCTTAGAGATAAATGGGGACGTTCAAACTGTATAGAGAATTCTAACACAAAACTATGTTTTTTTATTAATAGTCTGGTATGAAAAAATAGATTTTTAGCCATAACTTTTGATTGGAAAGAGATATTGGGGTAATTTTTTCACAGAAATTATTTTTGAGACTTGACTTTTTTGTAAAAAATATAAAAACAACATTTTGGAAAAAATAAATTTCGCGAAAAAAATCAAGGGGGGTGTACCCTTGTTGTTTTGATGACAAAAACAGTAAAAAAATTTTTGCGCTTAGCTGGAAGAATTTTTGCAAATAAATGCTATGTCATATGAAAGGTAGTCAGATTTGCTGTTTTTAATTGATTTCATTTTTACAACAACAACAATTTTTGAGTCATTTTTTGAGTAAAAAGTCAATATTTTGGACCTTTTTTGGCATACTCATAAAACATATATACACTGACTTAACGGTACAGTTCAACCTATTTTTGTGAAAGTCGTTGTACTGAAAATTTCTCCAATTTTAAAGATATGTGAGTGTTTTTGATGTCAAAATAACAAAAAATTTTTAAAATTAAATATACAAAAATCTCCGATGGTAAAAATTTTTATAATAAAAAAATTACCGTTAGTTGAAAAATTTCAGAGGGGGCGTGGCAAAAACAAAGTATGTAACATTTTAAGCTGGGATAAACTTAATATGTGTACCTAGTTTGAGCAAAATCCGTTGAGCCGTTTAGATTTGTATAAAGGTCAAACAAACAAACAAACAAACAAACAAACAAACAGAAAATGAGTTTTATTACTATAGATGGTATTTGCATACTCAGAACTTTGAAATCCTTCTGAAAAAATTAACATTTAATACTTTTAATGTCTCCCGTTAGCCACACCTCTTAACTTTTTCAATATTTTTGAATTTTCATTTTAAGAAGTCCTGCAAACCTCCTTCGTCTGTAGGTGGCAGGAAATTATATCTACCTATATCTATATTTATCTATATCTATCTATCTATACTATTATATAAAATTAAAGTGAAAATTTAAAGTTACGACTTTACTCCAAGAGTACTGGGCCGATTTTTATGAAAAAAATTTTAAAATATATTTGTGCTGCAGATTTGTTAAGGGTTTTTTCTTTCGAAATTTTAATAATAAGTATAATATATTAAAATAAGGTATTAATTTCTTAAGAAATCATCCCAGCTGACACGCATTGCTTATTCGTAGTATTTTGACGAGTTTGTGTTGCGAGCAGCGTTGCCAGACTTTTTTTAAAAAAAAACTAAGTTCCAAAAAACCGTATTTTCAAGGAAAAAACTGTAACCGTAAAAAAACTGTATTTTCAAAAAAAAAAAAAAAAAAACTGTAACCCTAAAAAACGGCAAGTTTAATTTTGTTGGTATTTATTCAAATGAAAATAATAAAAAAATTCATTCACAAAAACATAAACAATAACATTAGCAGTTAAAAAAACAACTTTAAATAGCATTTGTACTTTTGAATGGATCACATTTTGTTTTTGAAATTATATTTAATTATTTTTCGTAAATTTACTTGTCAATTTTTTTGTACAATTGTTTGATTCATCAAATTGAATACAGTTTGATGTCTTATTTTTATTTTTATTTTAAACATTCTTCGATCAGATTTTGAGAATTTTTGCATTTTTGTATTGAAACTTTGCACCATGAACGACAGTTTCACTACTTTTTAAGAAATATTTATGGCAAAAGTCTTAATCGTCCGCTTATAAGCTCTGTATCGCTTTAAAGGTGGGGTAATCACCTGTCCAATGATATGCATTTCAAAAACATTCTTCGATCAGATTTTGAGAATTTTTGCATTGAAACTTAGAACCATGAACGCCAGTTTCACTACCTTTTAAAAAATATTAATGGCAAACGTCTTAATTGTGCACTCAAAATTGTGCCAAAAGCTGAATTCGATTCAAGAGTTAAACTCGTACTTTGCAAGTAGAACGAATTTAATTTCCTCCCAAAAATTTCCTCCAAAAATTAAACTCGTACTTAGCAAAAAGTACAAATTTAACTTTTTGCGTATCAAAAGTATTGGTTTGAGTCTTCGCTAAGTTAGCGCCGGATGGACGAATTTATCTTCACGCACTTGCACAAAGTATATTTCAAGGTTTTGTTTTTTGGACTTTTTAATGTCTTAATCGCCATTGAATTTAATATAAAATACAACAAAAAAGGTTAATAAATAAAAATAGAAAAATCGTTGAAATATGACTGTAAATCTTTCAAGGAATGAAAATTTAAGTAAAATTTGGTATAAAATATCTAGCTAATTAAGCATTGTCAAAGTCGAAGGCTATAACCATCATAAAATATCGTACTTCTACCTTCTGTTTCTGTAAAAACTTGCTGCATCTAGCTGCAATTCTGAAAAACTACTTAATTTGAAAAAGTCTTAAAAATCAAACTTTGCCATAAAATGCAATGATTTCCAAGACAATTTGTAGGCACTCCTAAATTTAAAGAAAAATAAAATAGAATTCATACATTAAAACAAGTTGTAACCTTATCTTGTATTAGCAACCATTTTTAAAAAAATTTTTTTTTGATTTCGTTAATTTGGTAATATTGTGTTATAGGAGATATATCTAAAAGTTATCCGATTTTAAATATTTTTATCATAACTTTTAAGTGAAGTTAATTTTTTTTATTAAAAAAATATGGTTTCTACTTTTGTGAGTATTCTTGAAATTTTCTAGTAAAATTCTTGTAAGTTTTTAAATTCTGACAACGGATTCTATTTCGAATCTAATGTCACAGTTTTAAAATTTAAGATGGAGGTTAGGGCTGCCACATAAATTTTTACCACAGTATTGCCACCTCGTAAAAAGTATTTTAAAGATTTTTAAACATCATTTAACAGTGTTAGGGGTCGCTGATTTCGAATCTGAAGTCAGAATTTTAAAATCCAATAATGTGCATAGGGTTGCCATCTAATATTTTTTATTTTTACGAATTCGGTGCTGTCGCGAACACTAGGTAAAAATGGGTCGCTGAATCCGAATCCGTTGTCAGAATTTCAAATTATGTTAATTTTTTATAAAAGGGTTGCCACCTAATAATATGTATTTTTAAGAGTTTTAAACATCAATTAACAGTGTTGAAACATTATAACATTAATTAAGAGTTTTAAACATCATTTAACAGTGTTATGATTTTTTAAACACTGTTAAATTATGTTTAAAACTCTTAACAATACATATTATTATGTGGTAACCCTATTACAAAAAATTTTGAAATTCTAAAAAAAATTAGATGGCAGCCCTATCCACCATATTGAATTTTAAAATTTTGACTTCAGATTCGAAATCAACGAACCCGTACACTGTTACATGATGTTTAAAACTCTTGAAATTTTTTTTTATTAGGTGGCAATACTGTGGCAAAAATTTAGGCGGCAACCCTAACCTCCATCTTAAATTTCAAAACTGTGACATTAGGCTCGAAATGAAATCCGTTGTTAGAATTTCAAAATTACAAGAATTCGCAAAAATACAAAAAAAAAATTAGGTGGCAGCCCCGTTAACCATATTGAATTTTAAAATTTTGACTTCAGATTTGAAATCAGCGACCCCTAACAATGTTAATGATGTTTAAAATTCTTAAAAATACATATTATTAGGTGGCAACTCTTAATATTTAATTTTATACTTATTGGATTCACTGTGTTTTGAATCAAATACATTTGAGTACTGCTTTGGAAACTACTTATACTCATTCTTACTCATTTTTTGTAAGTGGCTCATGATTCAAAAATGTGATTAACTTTTTTTCGAATTAATCACATATGAGTACTACTTTGGAAACTACTTATACCCATTCATACTCATTTTTGTGTAAGTGGCTCATGATTCAAAAATGTGATTCACTTTGCTTTGAATCAATCACATATGAATACTACTTATTCTCATTCATACTCATTTTTGAGTAAGTGGCTCATTGATTCAAAAATGTGATTCGTTGCAGATCTCTGCTGTTTACACAAAAACACACTCTACGAAATGAGGAGTCGTGTAATCTAAGGTGCACTAAAAAAGCTTACCTTTTATATCATTCATTGGTTAGTTTTTAATGTACAAAAGAAGAAAATACACAAAGTTGCGAATGCCCCTAAAATATCAGTATATCATATTAAAGTTAAATGTAACGTAAAAGTTTATCCTTTTTTGATTCAGTAAACAAGTTGTTTTTTAATTGTACATATTAGAGCTTAATGCTAAATAAGTTTATGAAGCAACTGTTTTTAGAATTATAAAAAAACAATATAGCTCTTAATTTGTTTGTTAAAACTTTTACTTACATAGTTTCAACACATTGTTGAGTTACAAAAAAATGTAATTTTTGCTTTAACGATAGTATCCTCGTACTTTCAGAACGTTCCAATAAAACGTTTCATTACAGCTTGCATCTGAACTGCATAAATCACGCCTCACACAAATGTGGTGTGTTCATTATTTGACGTCACAAAGGAAACAATCTACAAATCATTGCCACAATTCAAATTGTTAACAATAGATAGTAATGTTTTCCATTACTTACTCCTGTTTATATCTAGGTGCTGCTGGAGAATTCAATAAAAATCGTTTGACCTGAGCATGCTTTTAAATGGTATGCATCTACATATAGCAATGCATATGCAACAATACCTAACTAGTCTTTAAAATAAAGACCACAATAGAAAGAAAATATTGTAAACCTCGTTGTTATCTTGATCATTGTTACATCTATCTGTCTTTGACTTGAGGTCGTATGAAATTTTTGATTTTCAACACCTGCCGTGTGCTCCTGCCATCCAATGATTTCTAGTTTTTTCAATGTTTATTTGTACTAATGTAATCCTGCAACATCTGCTTCTGGTTGTGCTTCCTCTATCGTTGACCCAATGTTATGATGACGTTTGGAACTCTTATTTTCTTTCCAATTGATCATGTTTCAGATTGAAATTTAATTGATTTTAACTCGGTTGTTTTTTAACGGTCTAACAGGTGCTTTTATGTTTTTTCCTGTTTTTTTTAGCTTCTGCATGTACCTTGAGGATCGGCCTTCTTTTTAGCTGTTTAATTTACAAGCATAGATCATGAATCTTTCGACATTGCTGTTATGGTTATTGTTTCTCTCTATTCTTTTGACCCGTGCGGCACGGTAGGATTCCGCATTGAAGCAGGTGTTATTACATGGACACATGCTCATTTTTTATTAATTTAAAAAGTTATAAACTGTGTAAATAGTAAACAAGCTGCAATATCCCGTTTGTGGCAAATTGATTTTTAAACTCCATGTAATCGTCTCACACAACTTAGGACCCGATGTTATTTAAATAGATATAAAATCGATAGCTAGGTATTATCTAAAATAAAAATATGCACATATATTTTTTAGAAATTTTTTTCATTCAAGAAGGCTACGTTTTATCACCTGCGAGAATCTATAGCTCCTACTATCCTTATTTTCTATACTTGTTTCTATATTAAAATGTCATCTTTATTTTCAAATTAAAAAAAAGTTATTCAAGAGAATTATTGGCTACCTCAGATATCTCGACCTAAGCCGTAGCAGAAGTTTTTTTTTAATAAAATGTTAATATAAAGCGTAAAAGTTTCGATTAAAATATATCGTCCAGAAGGTCGATCTGTATGGTTTCTAATATACTTAACATTTGATCTTTATATCATATATTGGACCTTACTTATTTAGCTATAAATTTTTTTTATGACTCTCTGATATGTATAGGGTATTCAAAAGGTGTGCTATCATGTCATATTGTCCTAAAATTTTACAACTAAAACTTACAAGATAAATAAATGCAAATAAGAAACAGCTGTTTGATTACGACACTTCAATAAACATAGCTTTCAGAGTTGTAATATATTAGTACTTTTTTATATGGAAGGCAACAATGTTTAATGTTTAAACTAGTGTAAAATCTTAAGAAAATATGACATTATAACATGAGAATACCCTAATAGTATTGTCAAATATTCGACAAAATGTAAAAACCGGTTTCTCGAATAACCCGAAAATGAAAATTTTTAAAACCCGGTTCTCCGAATATCTAAAAGAAAAATAACTGATTTAAACCGGTTAACCACAAAACCATTTGGTTAATATAAATATATATTTTTAGATTTAATAAATAATTTATAAAAAATAAGAGGCATCGTATATATTTTTTGGTATATAGCTTATTTAAATAAAGGTTTTATTTAACGTATTTAATTATACAGTAAGACAAAAATAATAGTATTAATATGAAATATATATATATTTTTCAATCGCGCCTTATGCAAACAATGTTTGCTCTTTGACCTGAAAAAAAGGGATAGATTATTTAGAGGAATTGATTGGAACCATACGTGAATTATTGATTAGGCGAAACTGTGCGATCTATAACTCCAAAGCTATTCGATATCACAAATTTGTGTTGTATAAGAGGTGCCACGCCCCCTTGTCCAACACCCATAAAATCTTATCAGTACAACTACATTTGTAAATTGAGTCAAATACTGAATTCCGAGGCTGTGCGACCTATAACTCGAAAGCTATTCGATATCACAGATTTGTGTTGTATGAGCCGTGCCACGCCCCCTTGTCCAACACCCATAAAATGTTAATAGTGAAAAGGCACGTGTAAATTGTGCGAATTCCGAGGATGTGCGACCTATGACTCAAAAGCTATTCGATATCGCTAATTTGGGTTGTGTGGGAGGTGCTACTCCCCCTTTTTCCAGCTCTTATAAAATGTTAGTAAATCGGCACGTGTAAGTTGTGGTCGAATACCGAATTTCGAGTCTGTGCGGCCTATAAACCCAAAGCTATTCATTATCACAAATTTTGGTTATATGGGAGGTGACACGCCCCTAGCCGAACGCTCATAAAATGTTATTAGTGAAATGGCATGTTTAAATTGAGATCAAATACTGAATTCGCAGGCTGTGTGACCTATACTTCCAAAGCTATTCGATATCGCTAATTTGGGCTGTGTGGGAGGTGCCAAGCCCCCTTGTGTAACTCCCATAAAATTTGATCACTGAAACGGCATGTGTAAATCGTGGTCGAATACTACTGAATTCCTAGGCTGTGCGGCCTATCACTCCAAAGCTATTTGATATCGACATTTATAGCTGTATGGGAGGTGCCACGCCCCTTTTCCTATTTTGTCTGAGTGGAGGTCTACCTCTTTGCCAAAAATCGAAGTAATCAGTAAAGAATTTTTGGAGGTGTTCGATATTTCCCATAAAATATACAATATTTTCATACAAAAAGCTTCTTCGGGTTTTTATTCAAAATTTTCCACACAACTTTTCCAAGTTTTCTTTTTATATAAACCTTGTCCTAACAATAAAGAAAACAACAAAAAAAAACAACTAAATCGGCCGTTCTCAGGTGATGAGGAGCATATATGCGGCAATTGATTCTTACTTATATAGAACCTTGAATTCGTGTACCTTTTTTATTTTTACAAAAAGCATTTTTTGCGGTTCTCACCAGAGCTGTAAAATCGGCATTCATATTCTTCAGAATTTAAAGTACAACTGAATAACGACAAAAGAATGCATTTGATGAATGCAAAATTGATCTATAAATAAATTTTTTAATTCACATTCATTTTTAAAAAAATGATTAATTATTCATTTCAATTATTCATTTTCAAAAAATGATTAATTATTCATTTCAATTATTCATTTTCGTAATTCAGAATAATGAATAAATTTTTTTATTATTTTTAATGCTATTCAAAGAATGCAATTCACAAAGAATTTCAGAATTTTCAATTATCCTTCTTTTATTCATTTGTTATTCATTAGTCATTTTTTATTAATTATTCATAAGTTATTAATTATTCATTTGTTATTAATTATTCATTTGTTATTTATTATTAATTTTTTTATTCATTATTCATTTGTTATTCATTTTTCATTTTTTATTCATTTCAGTACTAAACCATAAATAAAAAATGAATAACAAATGAAAAATGAATAAAAAATCAATAATGAATAAAAAATGAATATTGAATAAAAATTTAATAATAAGTAAAAAATTAATAATAAATAAAAAATTAATAGTGAATAAGAAATGAATAATGAATAAAAATGAATAATGCATAACAAATGAATAAAAAATTAATAATGAATAAAAACTGAATAATGGATAACAAGTGAATAATGAAAAACAAGTTAATAATGAATACATAATGAATAACTAATGAAAAAAATTAATAATGAATAAAAAATTAATAATGAATAACAAATAAATAATAAATAAAAAATTAATAACGAATCAAAAATGAATAATGAATAAAAATAAAGAAAGAACATTGAAAATTCTGAAATTCTTTGTGAATTGCATCCTTTTTGAATATCATTCAAATAAGTAAAAAAATTGATTCATTATTCTGAATAACGAAAATGAATAATTGAAATGAATTCATAATTTCTTTAAAAATTATTTGTAAAATTTTTATTTTAACTTTATAAAGAGCTTAAAATTGTATTTATAAATCAATTTTGCATTCATTGAATTCATTCTTATTTCGTTTTTCACTGATTCACCTTTTGTGAATAAAATCAAATTGAATGCATTTTTTTACAGCTCTTCTGCTCACATTTTTGTTATTTTTCTTCAAAGAAAATTTTGTATTTTTTTTTGCTTAGAAAATTTTTTTGTAGATTTTTTTTTGTTAAAAATATTTTTTGTTATGACAGCTAGAAAAGCTAAAGGGAGGCGAAAATAATTCGCAATGGGCGTTTGCAATGCACACCATTATCAAAAAGGAAGAAATCTAGGAGATTGTAAAATCAGCAAGAGTTATTAAGAACTCTCCGATGCTAAACGAAAATGCAGCATAAAAATTCGTAGCATGAAGCAACAGAATTGCAGCACCTTTGCGCAATAAGTACTATACCTGACCAGACCTAAAACCTATGATTCTAGGTCAATTCATAAGTTCAAGATAAGAGTCACACCGTGTTATTGTCATTTCAAGAAAATAATAGAGTAGAAACGAGAAAAAATATATTGGAGTTTTATGAAAATGTTTCTTGGATCAAGCTATCTTAATAAAATTTATTTTATAATTTAACGATACAAGAAAAATAATGCTTGAATAACCTTTTTGCCTGGATCAAGCCTAATTTTTTTCTCTGTGTATACTCCATAAAACACTTAAGAGTGCGTGCGTGTTTTGTTGTACATACGATGGTGTTATATGAGTGATATTTTTTTCATAAGAGCATAAGAGCGAACAAAGTGCAGCACACTCTGTACAGTTTAATTAGGCCAATCTTAATGTTACATGCATTAGCATTTCTTAATGAGAAATGCGTGTGTTTGTTGCAATTGTTTTGATTTTTCTTTCTATCTACGAATGTTTATGTATTTACATATAATGTTGCTAGAAATATTTTTACAACAACCATTTTAACTAGTATAATGTTATCACAAGCTTACAACTCTGCAAGACGGACGTAACACAGGGTGTCCAACTTTTTAAAAATTGCTTTTAAATAAGCTTCTTTATTGGACTTAGACCACTTACGCTCCTATCCGTTTTAAGTTCATTTAAAATTTTTTGTCAAAAATTGTTTGATTAATTTGCAAGTTTAATTTAAGATCATTTTCGTTATTTTGGCACATAAAACATTCACATCTCTTAAAAACTGTAGAAAATCTTAATACAATGACTTTTTGAAATATGAAGTAATATCTGATGATTTGGAATCTATTTTCTTCAATCTTATTTATTTTCTTAACACTGTGGTATAAATTCGGTTGTACATGAGCATAGAAAGAGAAAAAACCACTCTATTTTAGTGCACGGACTTGAAAAAATTTTTTAGTGGTAGATTGGACTCAAAAAGTGTGATAGATTGAAATAAAATATGGCAGATTTGATATTTCATAAAGGAACTATGTATATATGACACATTTTTTCATAAATTTCGCAAATTTTATTAACAGTTTTTCAACTAAGATGTATCTGGTTAAATAGCTCTTCATGAGTATAATTTATAATAGTTATAACATCCTGCATATTACCGCAGTTTACCTTTTAAACTTTTTTATCTATAAATATTATTCTTTTTTGAAACTTTAATTTTAATTTTTTTGTTTTTAAAGTTCTTAATAATTATTAATAAATAAAAAATTAATAATGAATTAAAAATTAATAATGAATAAAAAATTAATAATGAATAAAAAATTTATAATGAATAACAAGTTAAAAATGAATAAAAAATGAATAATGATTAAAAAATTAATAATGAATAAGAAATGAATAATGAAAATTTAATTATAAATATTAAATGAATAATGAATAAAAAATTAATAATTAATAAAAAATTAACAATGAATAAAAAAGTAATAATGAATAAAAAATTAATAATGAATAAAAATTTAATAATGAATAAAAAATTGATAATGACTAAAAAATTATCAATGAATAAAAAATTATTAATGAATTACAAATTAATAATGAATAAAAAACTAATAATGATTAAAAAATTAATAATGAATAAGAAATGAATAGTGAATAAAAAGTTAATAATGAATAACAAATGAATAATGAATAAAACAATAATAATGAATAAAACATAATGAATAAAAAATGAATAATGAATAAAAAATTAATACTGAATAACAAGTTTATAATGAATAAAAAATGAATAATGAATAAAAAACTAATAATGAATAAAAAATGAATAATGAATAACAAATAAGTAATGAATAAAAAATGAATAATGAATAAAAAATTAATAATGAATAAAAAACTAATAATGAAAATAAAAAATGAATAAGGAAGAAAAAATGAATAATGAATAAAAAATGAATAATGAATAAAAAATGAATAATAATATAATTTGAACAATGAATTAAAAATTAATAATGAATAACAAATAAATAATGAATAACAAATGAGTAATGAATAAAAAATGAATAATGAATAAAAAATTAATAATGAAAAAAAAATTAATAATGAATCACAAGTTAATAATGAATAAAAAGTTAATAATAAATAAAAAATGAATAATTATTAAAAAATTAATAATAAATTTATAATAAATAACAAATGAACAATGAATAAAAAATTATTAATAAATAAAAAATTAATAATGAACAAAAAATGAATAAAAAATAAATAATGAATAAAAAATTAATAATGAATAAAAATGAATAATGAATAAAAAATTAATAATGAATAAAAAATTAATAATGAATAACAAGTTAATAATGAATAAAAAATTAGTAATAAATAAAAAATGAATAATTATTAAAAAATTAATAATAAATTTATAATAAATAACAAATGAACAATGAATAAAAAATTGAACAAAAACAAATGAACAAAAATGAATAGAAAATTAATAATGAATAAAAAATTAATAATGAATTAAAAATTAATAATGAATAAAAAATGAATAATGAATAACAAGTTAATAGTGAATCAAAAATGAATAATGAATAAAAAATGAATAATGAATAAAAAATTCCTAATAAATAACAAGTTAATAATGAATAAAAAATTAATAACAAAAAATTACTAATGAATAACAAATGAGTAATGAATAAAAAATGAATAATGAATAAAAAATTAATAATGAATAAAAAAGTAATAATGAATAACAAGTAAATAATGAATAAAAAATTAGTAATGAATAAAAAATTAATAATTATTTAAAAATTAATAATAGATTTATAATGAATAACAAATGAACAATGAATAAAAAATTAATAATGAACAAAAAATTAATAATGAACAAAAAATGAATAAAACATAAATAACGAATAAAAAATTAATAATGAATAAAAAATTAATAATGTATAACAAGTAAATAATGAATAAAAAATTAATAATAAATAAAAAATAAATAATTATTAAAAAATTAATAATAAATTTATAATAAATAACAAATGAACAATGAATAAAAAATTATTAATGAATAAAAAATTAATAATGAACAAAAAATGAATAAAAAATAAATAATGAATAAAAAATGAATAATGAATAAAAAATTAATAATGAATAAAAAATGAATAATGAATAACAAGTTAATAGTGAATAAAAAATGAATAATGAATAAAAATTAGTAATGAATAAAAAATGAAGTATGAATAACAAGTTAATAATGAATAAAAAATGAATAATGAACAAAAAATTTGTAATGAATAACAAATGAGTAATGAATAAAAAATGAATAATGAATAAAAAATTAATAATGAATAAAAAACTTATAATGAATAAAAAATTAGTAATTAATAACAAATGAATAATGAATAAAAAATGAATAAGAAAAAAATGAATAATGAATAAAAAATGAATAATAAATAAAAAAATTAATAATGAATAAATAATGAATAAAAAATGAATAATGAATAAAAAATTAATAACAATTGAATAATGAATACAAAATTAATACTGAATAAATTAATGAATTACAAGTGAATAATAAATAAAAAAATTATTAATGAATAATAAATGAATAATGAATAACGAATGAATAATGAATACAAAATTAATAATGTATAACAAATGAATAATGAATGAAAAATGAATAAAAAAGGAATAATGAATAAAAAATTAATAATTAATAAAAAATGAATAATGAATAAAAAACTAATAATGAATAACAAGTTAATAATGAATAAAAAATGAATAATGAATAAAAAATGAATAATGAATAAAAAAGGAATAATGGATAAAAAATTAGTAATAAAAAATTAATAATGAATAAAAAATTAATAATGAATAACAAGTTAATAATGAATAAAAAATGAATAATGATTAAAAAATTAATAAGGAATAATAAATTAATAATGAATAAAAATGAATATTGAATATAAAATTAATAATGATTATCAAATGAATAATGAATACAAATTAATAACGAATCAAAAATGAATAATATAAAGAAAGAACATTCGAAAATTCTGAAATTCTTTGTGATTTGCATTCTTTGGGAAATGCATAAAAATTATTCATTGTTCTGAATAACGAAAATTAATAATTAATGTGAAAAAATTAATTTGAATTCAAAACTTTATTTATAAATCAATTTTGCATTCATTAAATGCATTCTTATTTCGTTATTCACTGATTCACTTTCCTGTGAATAAAATCAAATTGAATGCATTCTATTACAGCTCAGTAAAATGGCATACACATGTAGACCGTGCGACCAATCTGTTACATTTAGGTACGCGAATACTCTAGGGTTAATGTGTGATTCGAGTTAATTTGAAAAGACTTGGAAATATTCTTGTAAAAAAAATAATTTCTCAATATACGAAAATTTTTCCTCTGTGTAGACACATTGTTGTTTTTGTTGTTGTTGATGATGATGATGATAATGATGATGATGATGGCAATGACGATGATGATGATCCAGAGGAGTCTGGATTACAGACAAGGACTGAGTTTGAAAATAAAAAACTGCAACAAAAAACAACATGAGCCACATTCTAGACGTTGTCTGTTGCAGTGAGTGCAACAACAACATACATAAATACCATTCATGTGATGCCAGTCGTGCTGGGGATAGCATCAGGAACAACAACAGCAAAAACAGCAAAAATAAAATTCCAGTCTGTCTGTATACAGAACCGTAACAACGCCGTTTTTGTTTGTGCAGAAAATTTGCAATAAATATGTATGTTAAAATGCTGCTTGCTAATGCCATTGCGGTTCGGTTGTTGTTGTTGTTGTTTTACCTGTCATATTTCAAAGTTAACACTTGCCGCTGAACATAAAAAAACCAATAAAAAATTATTTAAAAAAGCATTAAAAAAGTGATGATGCCTTCTTGGTGAAGACTTTGTTTGAGAGAGAGGGAGAGACAGCAGCACACAAACAACTAAGCTTGCCACGCTCGAACACAGCGGCTCCATCATCGTACCTGCAAAAGACAGTCATCAAATGCATCTTCCACACTTACACACACGCCTTTAGTCTCTCAGGCTCACACACTTGGCTGCAAAGTTAAATATGAACAACATCAACAACAACAACAACAATAGTAATAATAATAACAACAACAACCATTATAAAAACAACAAATTAAAAAAGAAACAAATTTAAATGAAACGTCATTTACGAATTCCATTCATAAATTTTTACGGCCACTTCAACCTGCCGCTCTTTCTGCCCATCCTGTTCCGTCATGTAGCGCACTAGCCCTAACCCACCCCCCACCCCAAAGCAGCATACAACAAGCCAATCAGCCAACATCTTTCGCTCTCTATTTGTATTGCTCTCACCTTGCTTACTACTGCTTCCGTTCTCTCTGTCATTTTGTTTTGCTCTCTCTCTCTCGAGAAAGAGAGAGCCCCCATTTTGCCCCCATTCTGTATTAACAAGCGGGCTAGTCTGCGTCTGCCTTAATGTTCAGACTGCAGCAGCACTTAAACTATAAAACAAACCGCCGGATGTTGTTTAAATGTTGTTCTTATCATTGTCATAGTTTTTGCTACTTTTGTTGTTGCTGTTTTTTTTTTGTGGCTACGCCTGTTTGGGGGCATTAGCCACCGACTGACTGTTGGCGTTGGCTCTGTTGTACATGGATGCCCCACCGCGAGCAAACGTGGATGACGTTGTCGTCATCATCATCATCCTCAACTGCTGTTTGTCATCTGGTTGCTGGTTGGTGCAAAAACCGCCGTGCGACCTAACGACCGACCGGCTTTTTGACAACTGATGGCATGAATTTTGCGCGCGCACATTGACGTAGGTAAAGGCAATGGCGCTGGTCGTGCTTAAGAGAGCGTGTGGGCAGCAAAAAGGGGGGTTTTGAAAAATCAAGTTTATGCAGTACAGAGTGTGACTTACTACATGGGAATAAAAATTCTTCGGACTGACAATAAAAAAAAATTTTTTTGGGGGAAAAAAAACTGTTTTATTCCTTGACATAATAGTTGCCTAGATCAATGCACTAATTGTAATGGTCCTCTAACATTTTGATGCCTTTTTGGTAGTGGTTTTTACATAAAGTCCCTCAAAAAAAAGGCATTTGTTTCCAAAACGACCTCCTTATTTAGGAAAATCTCCTGCCAGCGAGCCATGTTTTCAATTTTGAAAACAGGAAATATTCGCTGGGAGGTCAGATTAGGAGAATACGGTGGGTGGGAAGCCAATTTGTACCGCAATTATTTTAAGTTATCGTTCGTATCGCGTGCCTAGTGAGCTGGATCATTGTCTTTGTGAAACAACATTTTTTTCATCTTCATTTGCGAAGGTTTTGACGTTCAATAGATCCAGTAATACAAAATAGTATTTTTTTTATTGTTTATTCATGGTAAAGGTAAAAAGGGATGAATATTCTACCATGTGTACTAGACCGAATCGAAATTTAGATTCCGCCGATCAAAAGTTAGAGGAACTCGTTAAAATGATTTCTGCATACTTTTTTTTCAAATCGGAAAAAATCCGCTGAAGCAATTTTGATTCTCCTGAAGGTTTCTTTTTTTTTTAAAAAAAACATGTTTTTGCTTGTAACTTTTTATTTTTCAAATCTGCTGAAATGTTAAATTTCTTACTCCTTAGATTTAAAAAGTTTTTTAAATTTTGTTTCCTTGTAACTCTTAGGGCCATTTTTTTCACAAAGGGCATAAATATGATTTAATTCGGGGATAACTATCGCTAGGTTAATTTTATACCAAGCGTATAATTCGGGAGATAAAAAAGTGGTTTTGTTCACATTTTATCCCAGCTTTATGCTTAGAGCATAAATTCGCTCTCAGTTTATATCGATTTCCATTGGAATGTTAGAGTGTTGCTCATTAATTAAAAAATGTGTGGGGATTTTTGGTTTATTTTTGCGAATTTGGGGGTTGGAGTGAACACTAGGTAAAAATGTTTCGCTGATTTTGCATCTGATGTCAGAATTTCAAAATTCTAAAATTTTTCTACACAGGGCTGCCAACTTACCATTTTTTTAAGAATTTTAAACATGAAGAAACAGTATTGGGGGTTACTTCTTTCGAATCTGGTGTCAGAATTTTAAAATTCAAGATGGCGGATAAAGTTGCCACCTAATAATATGTATTTTTTAGAATTTTAAACATGATTTAACAGTATTAGGGAGTCACTGATTTCGAATCTGAAGTCAGAATTTTAAAATTCTAAAGATAGATTGAAGAAGATAGAAAAGATAGAAAAGGTAGATAGGGTTGCCACCTTAATTTTTTGTATTTTTATGAATTCGGGGCTGGCAAAAAAATGGTACACCAAAAATGGGTCGCTGAATACGAATCCATGGTCAGAATTTCAAAATTATAAAGTTTTGAAATAATAGGGTTACCACCTAATAATATGTATTTTTAAGAATTTTAAACATTATTTAGCAGTGTTAGGGAGTTACTGATTTCGAATTTGAAGTATGAATTTTAAAATTCAAAATTGAGGATAGGGTTTCCACCTTAATTTTTTGTATTTTTATGAATTCGGGGCTGGCAAAAAAAATGGTACACCAAAAATGGGTCGCTGAATACGAATCCATGGTCAGAATTTCAAAATTATAAAGTTTTGAAATAATAGGGTTACCACCTAATAATATGTATTTTTAAGAATTTTAAACATTATTTAGCAGTGTTAGGGAGTTACTGATTTCGAATTTGAAGTATGAATTTTAAAATTCAAAATTGAGGATAGGGTTTCCACCTTAATTTTTTGTATTTGTATGAATTCGGGGCTGGCAAAAAATGGTATGCCAAAAATGGGTCGCTGAATCCGAATCCGTGGTCAGAATTTCAAAATAAAAAATTAAGGTGGCAACCCTATTCACCATCTTGAATTTCAAAATTCTGACTTCAGATTCGAAATCAATAAACTCCCTAATACTGTTAAATGATGTTTGATGTTTGAAAAACAATTTTTTCTTCAAAAACCTATAAAAGCTAGATAAATAAAAAAAACTGCGATGTCAATTTTTTTTTTTTTTGTAAATTCTATTTTTATTTATATTGTATTTCTTTCATCCTTTCTATACGGTTTTGCGGCAAAAATTGCACTCTGTTTATTATATTACTCGTAAGACATTTTTACTCTACTCCTTTTTTCGATTAATGTGCTACTTTAATTTATTGTGCTACGCTATCTTTCATCAAGTTGTGCATTTAATATTGTTTTCCGTTTCTCTTTGTTATATCTTCTTGTTTTCGCGGATGATTTTTTTCGCTTAATTGGCAATACGTAAGCGTAAAATCTTGTTACCATCGACATACGTGTTATTCACGGTTTTTGGTGTCTTTTGTTACACAAACATACAAAAAGATTTTAAAATGTTTGTTGTTCTAGACAGATATGTTATTTGAGGCCTTCTTGTTTTTCTCTTTTAAAATTGGAATGTCCGAAAATTCCTTTTGTTGAGCTTAGATGGTAATCCTTAGATGAATATTTTTCTTTTCATTCTTAAAATATTTTAATTCTTAAAATATTTCGGCTCACACACTTATTTTTCTACCACTAAACTAAAATGGGGTTCTCTATTAAACTAGACACACCAAAATATAAGATATATTAAAATAATCTAGACACTGTCACGTCCCCAATACCTCCTTCCAATGACTGAAAGCCTTTAAGAAGACCATATTTTAATAAAAAATTTAGTTATTGTTATAATAAATCAGCTTATATATTTAGGGTATTCACAAGGTGTGCTATCATGTCATAATGCCATATTGTCCTAAGATTATACACTAGTTTAAACACTTTATTGTTGCCTTCCATATAAAAAATTACTAATATCCCTGCAGGACTTTCACCCAACCTTAAGGTGGTTACAAACTACTTTTAAAACAAACCACAAGTGGTTGAATAGTCAGCTATTTTCTTCGAAATAACAAGTGGTTTTCTCTATGAAAAGGCCGCAAAATCACCAGTACGCACTACCTACGATATGGCAGATTGACTAGTTTATATATGGTCCTTTTGAATTCAACTAGTATTAAGTCTATAGAAAATTACCTTATATCTGGTTACTTTCATTCTACTTACTAGTGAGGAGTAAAACAACTACATTTTAAATGGTTTTTTATGAAATACCTTCTAGTGAAAATAGAAAATATTTAGCCATACCAAAAAATATTTTAAGGTCGATTCAAAATTTAGTGTGAAATGTGAAATAGGCGCTATACAAAAATTTCCAAAACATTTTTTTCCATTTATTCTGTAAAAAAAAAGAAATCTACGTCTACACTTCCAATATTATTTTCAAGCAAATCACAACCTTGGTCATGGAGAAACAATCGTGGCCGCTCAATTCACTACTTTTCGATGACTTTTCAACTAAATGAAAGTTACTCCGTGAATTACTACATTAAAGTTACTTTACTTTTAGGACTAGTTACATTTGGTCCTGCAGGGATATTACAACTCTGAAAGCTATGTTTATTGAAGTGTCGTAATCAAACAGCTGCTTCTTATTTGTTTATCTATTTATTTATCTTGCAAATTTTAGTTGTAAAATTTTGGGACAATATGACATGATAGCACACCTTGTGAATACCCTAATTGAATTTCGTTTAGATAGCTTAAAAATGACTGCTGTTATCGTGATCACTCACAGACAGATAGACTGCCACGGACAGACGGACTTGGCTAAATCGACTTAGGCCGTGTTTATAGTGGCGACTTGTTACTGTGCCGAGCCGAGCTGATAGCACGTCAAGCTAAAAGCAGCTGGTTGTGCATATAGTGCGCGCTTACCGCCGCTGACTTGTTGCAGATGGGTTTTGACTTCTTTGGGCTTGCTTGTATATATTTCGATTTTTTTTTGTTTATTTTTGCAATCGAAGCATTAAAACAGTCACGTGATTTCTCGTATGCTTTTTGCTTTCTTCAAACCAGCGAACAAGAAGTGAAAAGACGAAAATGCGAAAAAATTATGCTGGAACGCACTTGAAGCCACTGTAAGGTTGCGGACAGAGTGAACGCCGAAGCAGGCAGGCAGGCGCAGGCAGTGACCTGCGAAGAAACGAGATAAAAATAACTTTTTCTCGCTTGTTCACATAATTTTCCTGCGCCTGTCTGCTTCGGCGCTTACTCTGTTTGCAAAATAAGTCGCTTTAAGCCACTTTAAGTCGCTGATTTGTTGCAGCTGTAGTTTGTATATATTACGTTTTTTTAGTTTTTTTATTTTTTTATATTTTTTTTATTTTTTTAATTTTTATTTTTGCAATAGAATCATTAAACAAGTCACGTGATTTCGTGTGTGCTTCTTGCTTTCCTCAAACTAGCGGACAACAAATCAAGAGACGGAAATGGGAAAAACTATGCTGCAACGCACTTTAAGCTACTGTCAGTTGCTCCAAGTCACTTTAAGTCACTTGCTGTTCCAGCTTGTTTCGACTTTTAGCAATTGTTTTGTGCTGTTTTTTGTTGCCTTGTTGCTGCGTTTTTATTTCGAATAGTTTTTTTAGACAGAACAGGAAAAATAACAACATAAAAAATCGTGGGGAAAAAAGTCAATCAGCTGAATAAGCGACTCATCGAAAAGCATCCTAAACGTTTGCCCAAATGCGAACCTCACACGGTCAATCAGTGGACAGCAATCATTTATATGTATTAGTAAATATTTGTTTATTGACATTGACCAACATCTAATTATTTTGATATTTTAGGCAATCTATTCTTACTTTTTTTTTCGTCCAACTAAATTTCTTCATTCTTTCTTTTTCTGTCCAAACTTCTTGAAATCTACTAAATTCATAATTTTTTATTAAATGTACTATTATATTAATTTCATTTGCTATTATAAAAAATTTATGTTAAACATATATTGCATCTTTAGTTAAGTTAAATCACTAAAAAGTTGTTATTATAATTATATTGAATGTATTTATGTTGTGCTATAAAATAACTTAGTTCTTACTGTACTGATGCTTTTTATTAATAAATAATAATATTTTGCATACACATATAACAGATTGTGTTAAATGATTGTTTTTACAGCAAATGAGAAAATTTAACAAAAACTACTTATCGCTAATTTCAATTATTTCGCCCACCACTTGCTTTTGATCCCAAGAAAAAAAAAATGTATGTATGCATTTTATTGGTGTTTTCCTTGGTGCTCTAAATTTTGTATGTAACTTATAAATAATAAGTAATCATCGTGTAAAATAAAACTGAACACATGCAAAACGTGCGAGGGAGTAAAAAAGTAACAATCGGCTCTCTACATACCAGCGCACAAGTCGCTTTAAGCTGCTTGTTCGGCTGGCACTGTACGCGCTTTGAGCTTATTTCATATGATTGTATCTGCAGCGTTTTCCAGCTTTTCCTCTCGGTTCGGCTCGGTTCGGCAAAGCAACAAGTCCCCACTATAAGGACTTTAGTGGTGAAGGTGAGCAAATATATAAATATACAGTGGTGCCAAACTAAATTATTGGCACAGTAACCACATTCATCTTCCTGATTGATTTAATGGCTTTCTTAAAGCAATTTTTAATAAACAAATATTGTTACTGGACAGAATGATAAATTTTCCACAAAATTCACTTTGTTACATTTTATTGTTACAATATGGGTTCATTTGCACAGGATAACGATACAAACAAAGTATTTCTCAGAAGTGCGAAAGATTAGCTTGATAAAAGCGCATTGTTAAAGAATATGAACGTTTTTATTATTTTTTTTGCTACTAGTATCAAATGATTTTGCATTAATCGTGACAGAGAGCAAAGTAATTTGGTTTGAGAAAATACAATGTCGTGCAAAATATTTTTAGTCTCATTAATGATACTCTTCATTGATCTGACAGATCTTCTCATAGTCGAATGTGATCGACAGTAGTGCGTGCCAGGCTTGTAATTTATTATTGGAATTGTAACAAACCTATGTTCTTCTATATGCATTCCTTCGTCTGTAGTAAGCTTTGAGTTCTTTGTTTGTGCATTTTTTATTCGAATACTCTTATTTTTACTGCAATCGAGACGTATTTCCAAGAATTTTTGTGTGCTTCTTAACTAGGGACAGTTTTGATTGTTGGTGTATGTTTTTTTTAAAGAAGAGAAGCAGACATATGCGAGAAAAACATAAACTTGAAATTGCACTTGAAAGCATTTGAACTTAAAATAAATTATGATAGAGATTCCTTTCATTCAACTCTAATAAATAGCCTGAACTTTATTTTTGATTTAACAGTTGAAAACATTTCTGCTTTAGAATAAAATTTTTGAAGTTTTTTGTGTTAAACAATCTCTAGTTTTGCTACTGTTACAAAAAATCTTTGCATTGGTCTTTACAATCCTTTCCAATAACTTGTTACTTAAAAAATTAAAAAGAAAACCTATAAATATAGCTTTATTAAAAGAAAATGTTGCAATACATTTTTTTCCCACTTCTTGAACACTTGCAACATGTGGCAATTGCTGCATACCGCTGTATATGCAGTCATATAGACCCAAAGTAAAATTAAAGTATACTTATAGAGCTGCATTAATAAAAACAACATCAAAAAATTAATAAATATTTGAAAAATTATTTAATGGTAAATTAGAAATCCGGGTTAGAAATTGAACTAAATTTGAATTAAATTAGAAATTAAATTAAATTAGAAATTGAAACAACAAAATAAAACGATAGAAATTTAATAATAAAATAATGTTTGTTAAAAAATGTCGTTCCCAAAACAAAAATTTTTTTTAGAATATAAGGTCCTTTCTTGAACAAAACAGTTCCGGAAAAAATATATATGGGTATTTCCACTCAAGTGAAATGAAAGTCTACCGTGGCCTAAAAATTAAAACTTATTAAAAACTTATTATTATAAGCTAGCTTGAACTTGTATTTTAAGCAAGTACTTGAAAAAAAACCTGTGCAGTTCTCTGGCACGAATGTCTCGTGCTTGACCGTGGAAATTCCCATTTATTAAAATACTAGCAGGCCGCAGTTGCCCGAGTCTTCGTTATAGACTTTTTTATTTTTCTCCATAAGACAATACATGTCAAACGAAATAAAAAACATTGATTCTTTTGTTTTATTTTGTTTTGTAGCATAACACTGTATTTATACGAGTATGTGTCTCACTTTTCGCTTTGCTCGAGGCTCAGCTGTTTTTGTTTTTTTGGTGCGCTGTCTGAGCAAAAAATAGAGTAGTAGTTTCTTGAAACTCTCGCAACACAAACGCGTGAACAGAAAACGATTAAGCAATGCGTGGCAGCTGGGATGATTGCTTAAGTAACTTAACACTTTAATTAAATATACTTATTATTAAAATTTCGAAAAGAAAATATCCCTAAATAATGCTGTACCACTAATATGATATTTTAAAACTTTTTTTATAAAAATCGGCCCAGTACTTTAGGTACAAAAGTTTACCTGGAACAAAAAGTTTTCACATCAATTTTATATAAAAGTATAGATATTGCTCATGGGACTTTGTATAGGATTAGAACAAAAACCTTTTAACAGCTCTATTCCGGTAAAGTAACAATTGAAGCATCGCCGCGAATAACGTTGTAAGCGACAATCGAATCAAACATTTTTTATTTTTCTTACTACCATTAAAAATGCTTTGACTTTGATCTGCATATTTTTTTTTTGTTATATACAGGAAAATCTCTTTACAACTCTTAGGCTACCCGCAGAGTAAACGCCGAAGCAGGCAGGCAGGCGCAGGAAAACTGTGAACAAGCGAGAAAAAATTTATTTCTATCTCGTTGCTTCGCAGGGCCTGTGGACACCAATAAAGAAATTAAAGGAAATTGAAATCAACTGGTTCTAAGTGCGCCATTCAAATCTGATTTTTCAATGCCAAAAAACTTATAATTTTGTCGCTTACAACGTTCTTCGCGGCGACGCACAGTGCGAAAAAAATTAGAATTCTAGGTCAACCTCCCATACAAACCATATTTTTTTTAATAAAAAAAACCCGCATAAAATTGCTTATTTATGTTTTTAAAGAGTAAATTTAGTTTATTTAAACTCACTTAAATGTCATGCTAAAAATATTTCAAATCGGATAACTTTTAGATATATCTCCTATAAAACAATATTACCAAATTAACGAAATTTAAAAAATTTTGTTAAAAATGGTTGCTAACACAAAATAAGGTCACAACTTGTTTTAAGTTATGAATTCTATTTTATTTTTATTTTAATTTAGGAAAACCTACAAATTGTCTTGGAAATCAGTGCATTTTGGGGCAAAATTTAATTTTAAGACTTTTTTTAAACTAAGTGGTTTTTCTTAATAGCAGCTAGATGCAGCAGGTTTTTACAGATGCAGAAGGTTATAGACTTCTACAGAAGGAAGCAGATAGTTATAGACTTCGACTTTAATAATGCTTTATTATCTAAATATTTTCTACTAAATTTTACTTAAATTTTCATTCCTTGAAAAAATTTAAAGTCATATTACAACGATTTTTCTATTTTTATTTATTTACATTTTTTATTGTATTTTATATAAAATTCAATGGCGATTAAGACATACAAAAGCCAAAAAACAAAACCTTGATATATACTTTGTGCTCGAAGTTATTGTTGTCTAAACTTGACTTTATTTTTTGGGTTTTATTGAGCTTATTTTTGTTAAAAAAGTTTCAACTTTGAAGAAGTTTATACAATACAATACATCAAGTTTTTAATACCACATTCATAATACATGTTCATAAAACAAGTGGTTTTTTTGTCATAACTCCCAAACCATACACCCTACAAGGACGATTTTTGCACCAAAATTTTTCTAATACATATATACACAAGACTGCATTTTTAGAAAAAAATATTTTTTTTTCCAAGAATCTTAGTTTTCCACGTCATTTTTGGTGATTTTCTAGTTTTTTCGGTTTTTTAGTGTAGTAAATATGTATTTGGGTCGCCATGTAATAATATTTTGACAGGATCGCTACATAATTTTATTCGCGACATAGCATCGCCATGTAAGGGTTCGCGATTATTTAAAAAAGGACTCGCGGATTTACTATTAATATTTTAAGGTCCTGCCTAATTGGTTGCCGGCGAACTTCGCCACTGGCGCTATTTCTATTTTTATTACATTTACAGCCGTTCACTATAAAAAGTGCAGAGGCTAAAAAGTTGAAGTCGGCAGCTATTAAAGCTCAAGACTTATTTAAAAATGAATTAGTAGTCAGCTTTTTAGAAGCTCAAAACTAATTGATGTATTTTCAAATATGTTCATTCTTTTATAGTAAGCATAACGGTATTTTGTCTTAAAACTAGTTAACAATTGTTTGTGTAGTTTAGAATGTAAATAGAATCATATGTTCTTTAATTAGTGTAAAAGTAATAGTAGAATATCGTAATACATATTTGTAGTTTAGTATTAATAGTTTAATATGTGTGAGTGAGTAGAATTTCAGTAAAAAACATGCGATCGCTCCTATGAGGAGCAACAAGAGAGCGCTCTTTTGCTGTTTTATTCTATCAAAAAGTGAGCACTTGTGCTCCTTTACTGTTTTATAAAATCAAAAGGCGAGCAATCAATGAAAAAAAGAACATAAAGTGAGGCATGTGAAAAAAATAACATCTCAAGAGAGAGTTTTTGCTTTGTAAGAAAATCGATCATTATTTTCTGTGAAAAATCGACCATTGTAGCCTAGTGGAGAGTGCGCTAAACTTACAACCCAAAGGTCCCTGGTTCGACTCCGGGTTCGGGCATGGTTCTTCTTTTCACTTTCTTTGTTCTTTTCTACATTTAAGAATTATGGAAAACTTAAAATCCAAAACTAAATTGAGGAAAACGTGGAATTAAAAGACAGGAACAACTAAGGGCTGAAAATGCTTGCCGAGGTTAAGGTATAACACAACACTAGCCTCGGTTAATAGCAATTGAAAGCATTGTCTTTCACGTCTGTTTCGTCTAATCAATAATTCACATATGGTTCCAATCAATTCCTCTAGCTAATCTGTCTTTCCTTTCACGTCAAAGACCAAATCTTGTTTGTATAAGGCGCATGTTGGTTCTTTGATCTTTTTAAAAAAAACATATTTAAATGTTCCTTTGTTGATACATTTGGATCAATTATTGATCGCTCCTTTTGAGCTCCTCTGGGATGTTAAAGGGAGCGCTACCCTTCCTAGGACATGCAATGTTAAAAGAGAACACAAAATACACCTAGCTTGGATCAATAAGGAGCACTCCCAGATCGCTCATAGGATGATCCACTTTTTTACTGGGATAGAAAACGTAAACATAATCATATGTTAACATATTTGTGTAGGAGTAAGAAGTATAATATAATATCATATGTTTTGTATTCAGCCATATGGGTACATGTGTGCGAATGAGATAGATAGTAGTGCTTAGTATGAACATATGTTCTTATTGTTTGAATAATATCTTAGTATACCGTAAAGGTGTATTACTTTCACTAAGTTTGAATATTATTGTGCATGTTCTCGAAAATTCTTACAGTAGAGGTTTTTATATTATTACTTATTTTAAGAAAAGCTTGTTTTATAATGAAATACATTAATGTAAATTAAATAATATGTATAGGTATTAGGGCGGGTCAAATTCTGGCTCAGCGAAATTCGTAAAATACATGTAATTTCAAGACTTTTTCTCCACTACAGCATATACAAATTCTGAAAAAAAGCTGTGCGGACTTTCGTAAATAGATTCATACACATACATTCATACATTCATATTTTGTAATTGAGAACAAAATCTATTTACGAAAGTCCGCACAGCTTTTTTTCAGAATTTGTATATGCTGTAGTGGAGAAAAAGTCTTGAAATTACATGTATTTTACGAATTTCGCTGAGCCAGACCTCCAAAAAATTCGTCCATACAAATTGACCCGCCCTAATAGGTATACTACATTAGCCATAACTCCTAAACCATACATCATAAAAGGACGATTTATGCAGCAAAATCTTTGTTAAGCTTTTGTTTACAAGACTGCATCCTTTCAAATTAGGTTTCATGTTAATTTCATATGTCCTTTTTTGTGATTTCTTTTTTTTATTTTTTGCCATAAATTCGCCGTAAGATCCAATCAGATAAGGACGATTTATACATTAAAATGAGCACCATGTCTTCGTCCTTAAGGCGGGTTATTTCTTTGTCGAAATGCATTTTGCTCTATCTCTTGTAGTTTAGGAGTTGTAGAACACTTTTTGGAGTCGTAGTTGGCCAAAAACAAGTGGTTTTTTCGTCATAACTCCCAAACCATACTTCCTACAAGGACGATTTATGCACCAAAATGTTTCTAATACATATAAACATACATACACAAGACTGCATTTTTCAAAAAATATTTTTTTTTCCAGAATCTTAGTCATTTTCGGTGATTTTCTAGTTTTTTCGGTTTTTTAGCCATAACTCCTAAACCATACATCATAAAAGGACGATTTATGCACCAAAATGTTTCTAATACATATATTCACAAGACTGCATTTGACGAATAATAATATTTTTTAAAAAAATTCATCAGAATCAAAAGTGATCCATTCCACTTTTAATTGTTTGGAGTAAATTTTAAAAAAAAATGTTAGGACAATTGTTAAGACAGAAAATTAAAAATTTTTGTTTTTATTGCTTATAAAGTGGACTTTTTAAAACCTAGCTGCGTAACGACTACAATTGAAAATGAATTGCATTGGTTTGTATTAAGCAATTTATTTTGGAGTAGTGTTGTCTTAAAACTCACTAAGTGGAATAGAGTAGTTTTGACACAAACAAACTAGAAAAGTGTTGTTTTGATCCTCAAAAAACGGAATTGTGTTGTTTTGATTCTTAAAAAAGTTAAATATAATGCAATACACAAAAAAAAATCATTTGTGTTTAGATTTAATTAATTTCTTTTTTATTTATTTATGAATCTAAATTTGAATGTTCTATAAAAAACATAAAATATTGATTCATATAATAAGAGTATAAAATGATTACAAATATATTAAATTCTTATAAGACGATCTTCGGCATTAAATTCGCAAACAGGATCATTAATGTCCACTATTTCTTCTTGTGAATTATTATTGTTCATAAGATTTTTATAAAATTTCAAGCGTGTCTAGTTTGTCACGAAAGCGTATAATTTGCGAGAACATAAACTATAAACTGTAGTGATTAGGTCTAATATTACAAGAGTTGTACTCCTATCTGGAGAACAAAAAGTAAAAGTGGAATTGTGTCGTCTTGATGTCAACAACCAGGTGGAATAGATCATCTTTGATTCTCCAATTGATTTTTAGTACCAAATAACTCTGGAAATACAAGACATTAGAAAGCTTTGAATATAGTCATTTGTAGCATTTAACAAGGGTAGTCAGAAACAATCGTTAACTCAATTTTTTCCAAAAGTGGAATTGATCACTTTTGATTCTCATAGACACATATCGTTTTTAGAGCAAATATATTTCGTTCAAAATTTAAAGAAAATTATTTTTAATTTTTTTTTTTTATATACTCTGGAACGATTTTTGAGCATATAACAACATTTCAAATAGTAATAAATTATTTCAACCTATCAAATGCATTTTATTGAAGATCATTCAGAGAAGAAAATAATTTCTTTGATTACTACACAGTCCAACAAACTATGGCTTATGGAAAATGATGTGGATCAATTTGAAAGCATTATAAATAAAATTCGTTATCTTTTAAAAATAAAAGGTCGTATCTTGCACACGAATAACATTATATTCGTCATAATATTTGTTATACACTTTTTCACATTTTCTCACCAAACAATCCAATCGTAAAGATCTTCTTGATTATTTTGTACAGATAGCTTGCTTTAGGTGTATTTATCAACACTTGTTGTTGCTTCATCCAAGGAATTCGGCAGGTTTATATTTTTAGGTTTTATCTCTACATAGCAATGGATAAATGTTTGTTTTAATTTGTATGCCTTATTTTCTTCACTTTGCATCATCTTCTTCGTATGCCTAAAACCAGCTCAAATACTTGCCTAAGCGCAAAACTTCCTTTTTTTTCTCACAGGAATATTTATTTATGCCTCGCAACGTTAAGAATTTCAGTAACCATGCAGCTACGAAGCAACAATTTCTGCGATTCTAACTAAATTCGGTCGGCACATAGTTGGTTCTGGTGTTTGTCTGTCGGTATGTCGATTTGTTTGTCTGGCGTTTTGTCCGTGCCTGGTTGTTCTTACTTTATCCTTACGTTTATGGCTACGGCAAATTGTCTTAGATCAGTTGCGCTTGTAGTATTGTTGTTCTTTTATCATTTATTTTTTTTTTTGTTTACATGCGAATATTTATTTGTTCCCTTCAATATATATCCATATATTTCACACAACAATGTTGCGGATAAAACTGGTTATTTTGCTGTCCATGAGTTCCTTAAACTCTACTTTGTGCATGAGGGTAAAATCTGTGAGCGAATCACCTATAAATAATACTCTAATAAATCGATATGCTTGATCAGGCAATATGTTGTAATATAGCCCTTTTTTTTGAAAGAGGACTTTTAATAATTCCAGAAGACTGCTCAATCAAAGCTCAAGTTTCTATTAAGCTTACGGCAAGCTCTTGAGAAGCTTATTTCAAAGCCCTACTTGGCACTTTCATAAACACACAGTTCTATAAACGAATGTTTTTAAAAGCTACGTGGACTCTTATTGAGCTTTGGGAAGTAACTTGTGTAAAGCTGTACCAAAATTATTAATGGAAACTTTAATATTCGAGATAAAAATAAAAAATGTATGTCTTGAATTATTTGGAACACAAAACTAGTAGGAATTATCTTCGACTGGACCGAAGTTAAAATACACCACGGCCGTATTTTAGTTTATTCGAAGTCTTGAATGTTTTATTATTTTGATGACGTCACTTTTATAAGCTGTGGTTTTTTTCCAAATATGTCTCATTTGAAACTCAGAGTCCTTTCATTTATTATAGCTTATGTGCGCAATATTTAGTTTAAAACACATGTAATAACAATAGAGTTCAGCTACTATAGCTTTTTCACACTTTCTCCGCAATAGATTATTTTAAGAACCAATCCAAATATCATTGAAATATCTCAAAGATATCGATAGAAGTGGTCCAAAAAAAAACCAAAAGGGAGAAAAATTTACCCACCATAATATGGGTTGGGCTCAGGGACAAACACAAGATATAACAACTAACCATGCGTTTACATAGATCTTATCCTTCATTAGTCTTCAATCTACATTTGAGTTGACCTTTCGACAAGTTAACATCAAACACGTTACAGTTGTTAACAAAGGTACTCATGCGATTTAACGGAGCAGTTAACATATAATTAGTTCTACTAAATGGTAAATAAATCAAGTTGTTAGAGTTTCTACTGCTTCTACGGTTAGTGTTAAAATTTAAAAGAGAAAGAAACTATGGAGAGTCGAATACACCAGTTATGAGTTGGTGTAAGTAGACGATATCAGCAGATTTTCTTCTCTCACTTAAAGATTGCATTTTTAATAATTTCAAACGATCCTCATATGGAGGAAGGTTAAATGTGTCAGTTCCACTCAAGCCTCTTAGAGCAAACCGAACAATTCGTTTTTGAATTCTTTCTATTCGTTCAACATGTACATTGTAACTTGGGGACCAAACTTGACTTGCATACTCTAAGTGAGGTCGCACAATTGCATAATACAGCGTTGTAGTTGTGATCATACTATTAAATTCTTTGGCCCAGCGTTTCATTAACGCGAGCATAGAAGATGCTTTTTTACAAATGTATTTAATATGAACGTTAAACGATAGCTTAGAATCCATGCATATACCAAGATCTTTGACAGCATCTACACGACTTAAAGCAGTATCTTTTATCTTATAATCAAAATTTAAATTATTCGTTTTTCGCGAAAAGGTCATAGTTTGGCATTTATCTGGATTAAGAAACATATTATTTTTAGAACACCAAACTTCAAAGGATTTAAAATCAGACTGGAGTAGAACTGAATTGTCTTTAGAATCTACTGTTCTGTATATTTTCATATCATCTGCATAAATGAGCAGATGAGAGTATTTGATGATGTGGGTTACATCATTAATGGCTAAAATAAACAGAAGTGGACCAAGGTGGCTACCTTGAGGAACACCTGATGCAGCAATAAACTCAGCAGACAATACACCTCGAAATAAAATTTGATAAGATCGCTCTGTCAGATACGATTGAATCCAGCTTACAAAAAATTGTGGAAAACCCATTAACTTTAGTTTAAATATAATTAATTTGTGTAGTAGTTTATCAAATGCTTTACTAAAATCAGTGTAAATACAATCGACCTGGTAACCAGAATAAACTGAATTTAAGCAGAATGTTGTAAAATCGAGGAGATTAGACACAGTGGACCTGCCAGTAACAAATCCATGCTGACGAGTTGTTTGACCCTCCCACAATGAATCTTCACACGATCATACACGAGCCGCTCGAAAAGTTTTGGAATCGATGAGAGTTTAGCGATATGCCTATAGTTGTTTACATCATTCCTACAACCTTCTTTATAAATAGGACTTATAAAAGATTTTAACCAAAAAAGTGGAAAATTACATTCCCTAATTGATTTATTGAATAATATGGAGAGTGGTTGATTTAGAACGGAGCCACATTGCGTTAACACTGCGGCAGGCATTCCGTCAGGTCCAGCATTAAAATCTTCTTCGATCGATCCAATATACTTTAAAATATCCTCTGAATTAAAAGATATAGGGTCCAACGAAACGCTGGGTACAGAGTTCATATATTCAAAATAATCTTCATCAGGATTAAAGGAGTCTGAAAAGAATGACTCTTTAAAGAAAGTGGCAAATATAAGTGGCCACAAATTATAACGGGATCGTCAGTAAATCCGTCAGAAGTCTTAAATGATGAAGGGAATCCATCGTTTGTTTGGTGTTTATGAAACCCCAGAATTTCTTTGGATCAGACAATATTCTCAGCTACATATTGTCTAAATAATTTTGATATAAGGTAGCTGAGCAACTTTCAAAATCCAGAAACAAACGCTTGTAGGTTTCTAGGTCATTTAGGTCTAAGCTACAGACATATTTCTTTCATGCCCTATTCCTGTTGTTGCGAAGAGTCTTTAATTCCCTTGTGTACCACGGACTCAGAAAACATAGTTAAGATTTCCATATAAAAAAAATTAATTTAATCTTCAAGATTATTACCATTAAAATATTCTAAAATTACATTAACAGCCCTATTCTGGCAAATTAACAAATTGTTAACCAGTATTTTGAATATTTCTATGTGTTTGTTGTTTTCAATACAAAATTTAAAGCTCAAAAAACAAAATTTGTTAATGAAATTGTCAATAACTGAAAAGCAGTTGACAATTTTTATCAAATTTTTTTTATTTTTGAACTTCAAATTTTGTTTTGAAATAAAAAAATTACAACAAACATATAGATATATTCAAAATACTGGTTAACAATTTGTTAATTTGCCAGAATAGGGCTGTAAGTTTACTATGAAGTAAATGATTCAACCTCAGAAAGTCAGCTTTTTTTGAAATTGAATTCATTAACTTTATCTATTGAATTGGAATTCACTATATATTCCCTGTCGGACTTGTACCATATGCTCAGTGGTGGATGGTAGTCATCAACAGAAGTTAGAGCATGAAGGGCCCTCTTAACAATCACGTTGTTACAGTCTGTAGTTAAGACCAGGTCAAGAAGTCTTTCACGACTATTATAAATGAAACTTACTTGTTGTAAGTCAGAACATATATTATCAACAAATATATGCTCTTGGCGTGTCTTCGAATTAGATGCACAAAAATATGTATCATCGTCTGAAGATTCCCATTTCAAGTCAGGCAGATTAAAATCGCCCAACAATAAAATGTCGTCACTAACGTCAAGAATATTTATAACGTATTCTATGCAATCCGCAAGGCTTGCATAAATTTCCACACTGCTCTTTGGAGGAACATAAGCATTAACTACATATACATTAGAATTACAATGTACAACCTTAATGCATATAAGTTCGATATTAGAAGAGCAGGGAATATCGATAATGAAACTAACGAAGGAGCTCCTAACAGCTAATAAGACACCACCACCGACAGCAGAAGTATTGCCAGCGTATCTGTCTTTTCTATATACTTCAAAACTATTATCAAACAATTCCAAGTCAGTAATGCTTCCATTTAACCACGTTGCAGTCAATGCGATAATATCTTCAGATAAATTTAATTTAAATACAAAATTTGAACGAAATTTAAATAAACTAGCTGAACCCTATGTGCTTCGCTACTCCCCTCGTTATAAAATAAAATTAAAAGTATTTATATATTTTTCACGCCATCGAATTTTCGAAATAAGTCCACCCAGCGCCACCTACCGTGTCCATTTATACACAAATTATTTTCTTATGATCAAACAAACATACATTCTGAATTTCAGTTAAATTGGTCCATAAATTCAAATTTTCGATATAAGTCTACCCAGCGCCACCTATCGGGTCCAAATATAGCCTATGTTACCCACCGTACCAAGATGAACATTACCTGAAAATTTCATCAAAATCGGCCCAGCCGTTTTGGAGTCCATACGTTACATATTGGGGGTTGGAATTAATTTTAAAGGTTTTTTTTCGGTTTTTGAGCATTTATTTAGAAACAACGGTACAATGTATATTATTCAAAGTATTGTCCATCGTTAGGTACAACATTTTCCCATCTTTCTGGCAGCATATGGATTCCGCGCCGGAAGAACGATTCGTCTTTTGAGGCAATCAACGAATCGACCCATTTTTTGGTATCCTCGTAAGAAGTGAAGCGCTGCTCAGCCAAGCCATGCGTCATCGATCTGAATAGGTGGTAGTCGGAAAGGGCTATGTCTGGGCTATAAGGCGGGTGGGGTAGCACATCCCAATTCAGCGCCTCCAACGTTTCCTTGACGGTTCTTGCAACATGTGGCCGTGCGTTGTCATGTTGAAAAACCACTTTGTCGTGTCTTTTGGCATATTCCGGCCGTTTAACCTTTAATGCTCGGCTCAATTGCATCAATTGTTGTTGGTAGCGTTCCCCAGTGATGGTTTCGTTAGGTTTTAGCAGCTCATAGTACACGACACCCTTCTGATCCCACCAAATACACAGCATAAGCTTGGCGCCATGAATATTCGGCTTGGCCCTCGATGTTGATGCATGGCCGGGTGGTCCCCACGATTTTTTTCGCTTAGGATTATCGTAATGGATCCACTTTTCATCGCCAGTGACAATACGATGCAAAAAACTCTTCCTTTTATGCCGTTGAAGCAGTTGTTCGCACATGCAAAATCGCCGTTCAACGTCTCTCGGCTTCAACTGGTACGGCACCCAATTTCCTTGCTTTTGAATCATTCCCATGGCCTTCAAGCGTTTGCCGACCGTTGATAAGTCGACTCCCAATGATTCCGACAATTCTTGAAGGGTTTTACACGGGTCTTCATCGAGCAAAGCCTCCAATTCCTCATCTTTAAACTTTTTCGGCTGGTCCGGACGCTCTTTGTCTTCCGTATCAAAATCACCACTTTTAAACCGACGGAACCAGTACTCACAAGTAGAAATCGATGGAGCATAGTTCCCGTAAGCCTCAGTAAGCGTGCGTTGTGCTTCAACCGCTTTTTTCTTCAAATGGAAGCAAAAAAGTAAACCTTCCCGCAAATTGCGTTTTTTTGGAACGAAAGTCGACATGTTCACAGAGAAAAAAATATATGTTGTTTACACTTCAGTGGAATGACACATACTGAAAAATGAAGCTTAGACAATGTGCTTTGAAATGAATATAGTCACAGGTGTGCCCGATAAGATCTATTGATAGTTACGCCATCTCTTAGAAAACCTTTAAAACTAATTCCAACCCCCAATACATACACACATCCTATTTTATATATATAGATAAATATTAAAAAAATATTTTTTTTATTAGTTTTTATTTATTTATTTTCCCCTAGACTTTGTCTTATTTTCAAACATATTCCTATTTATTCGGCCTATTTTAAAACATTTTAGTATAATATATATATTTTTTTATTTTTTCAGATTCTATGCTGATTACTTTTAATGTAAGTATACCGAAAATACTTGTCTTTATTAAAGCAATCTTAAATCACAACCAAATTGGAAGCTATGATCAATTTTTATTATAACGTAGGTATATGTCTTGCATATTCAGATAAATTTAAAAAAAAACAAAAAGTTTTATGTTTATTTAAACGGTTTTTCGCTCTGGCACTTGATGTAGAGACCCTCTTCAAATGTGTTGTCATCTCTGTTTGAATTGTTAAACAACAGTTGACAGATAATTGACAAAATAAAACAAAAATTTTACAAATTCCTTAAATAAAATGTTATCAAATGCATCATCGTTTAGGTCGAGGTCAGAGGTGGTCAAAGGGTTGACATTAGCTTTCATGTCACACATTATAAACAAAAATATTTGTGAACCGAAAAAAATTCAAATCTCTATAAAAACAGTTGAGAAACAGAATTAAATTGTTTTTCCATGCGGTCAAGCTCAGGCGTGATCCTTTCAATTTGATCATAATAAAAAAACAATTTTTACATAAGTTACTAAAGCAAAGCAAATTTTCGAGGCAGTATTTTCTTATCCCAGCTCATTCGATGAACAAAGGATATCTTTTGCCAAACACGCGTGAGTCTGTCCGCTTGAATTTACATCAGATGTCAATCAGCCTGCCAATTTATTCAACTATGTATTTATCTGGCCTGAACTAAAATCCTTTCAACTCTTTTTATTTTTTTTTTTTTCTTTTCACAATGAACCTTTTTCTAAAACAAAAAACTCTAATAAATTCAGCTGTGTCCGACGTGATTTTGACTTGCTCGGATTTTAATCTTATGCAGTTTTGAAAAAAACCCCCGAAAACATGTACAACAACATTCTACATTTACAATGTTTTAACCACTATCTGTTGCGGCATCGTTTCTAGAAACTTTTCCAAATTTCAAACGGAGCATAAAATGCACGAATTCTTCTAACGTATTGACAACAAAAACATTCCATATCGTTTTGTAGCCATTTCCACACCACCTTTCACTTTGGACAAAATGCATTTGAGGAACCTTTTTTTACATGTTGAGCATCACCCAAATTTTACACCCCAGCTAGTTTTGCAAGCGTCAACCTTTCCCTTTTACTGTTCTTGAAACGTTGACATCTGCTGTTTACTGCTGCTGCTACGCATGCGCAACATATTTTCTCAACTGATTATTATGGAATTTAATGTTGAAACCCTCTTAAATCCGCTTCGCCGTTAATGTGCAACATCACGCAGAGCAGAGTGAGCATACTATGTATGTAAGTGTGTAGACGTGTACTTTAGTCAGTTGTTGTAGTTACAACTCTTACAACAACACCCCATTTTCGTATCGAAACTAGTATATAGTACATTAGGGTTTATTTTATTTTTGGTTGTAAAAATAGTTAAGTTTGCACTTCGTACTCCTTTCACTCTCTTGTATTTTAATTTGCTTATTGCATTTTTCAGGGACTTTCGAAGTTTATTTATTAGCTTCAATCGCCCTCTTTGCACTCTTCATTAATTCGCATTAATATAGTTTGCAGATGTTGTTCGCGCTGGTACACTTTAACAAATTAAGTGTTTGCATACACTAAAATGGTTAAAAATCATTTACAGTTTTAATAAAATTAATTTTTGTTTAGTTTGCAATAGTTTAAGCAACTTAAATCAACAGCTTTCTTACACTTTTATACATATGTATAACCATGATTTTTAAAGTAAGGTATTTTCTTCAAGTGTAGGTTGTTGTTGGCTGTTTCCTGGTCTTTCCTTAGCCGCTTGTATCGGCATTTGTGGCACATGTCAATCGATTTGATGTAGTTCCGTTGGTATTTTTTTTTTCGTTAATTTTTTTTTTTTTTCATTCATCTTTTGTTTTGTTGCGTCGAACAGGGGCGCGCTTTGTTGCAATGCTTTGCGACATCCTTCAGTGTAGCTAATTGCACTGTAGAACAAATTGTCAAATAAACATGTGCAAAAACGTATTACGGTAAATTTAAAAAAAAATTAAAAGGCTTTCTGTTCAGATCTTAAGAAAAGTCTTATTTTTAAACATATAAATTTTTTATATAGGATGTGCCTCAAACTAAAATTTTTTAACATTAAAATAATCGTTATGCATGTAGCAATGAAAAAATTCAGGACAATCATTTTGTCCAGCTAGCATGTTTTACACGATTCACGCTATTTGATGAATATCAAGAAATTTGCGATCGATGTTTTTGAACCTAGGTCATGCGATGGTTATGAATGTGTACAACAAAATATCCAAAAATTAGGGCAATCTATTGAGTATTTTTGTATTTTTTTTTTCAAAACTCAAAAAACACCAAAACCCTATTGAATTAAATGTTGAAAATATGTTCTTAGTTATATTATATTAGTTGTTCGCGACTTCGCCACGGACGTGTTTTTTTTACCAATCTATATAAGACAATACATGTCAAACGAAATAAAAAACATTTATTTTGAATTTTCAACGCGGGAAAAGAAGACTTATAAGCAATGCGTGGCAGCTGGAAAGATTTCTTAAATAGGTTGACACTTTAATTAAATATACTTATTACTGAAATTTCGAAAAGAAAATACTCCAAAAATGTGCTAAGGCACAAATATGATATTTTTAAAGTTTTTCCATAAAAATCGGCCCAGTACTTTTGGAGCTAACTCGTAACAAAAAATTTTCATTTAAATTTTATATAATAGTATAGAAGTGAAATGCAGAACCTGCCTGCAAATCAACAAAAATTTTCGATTTGTTGAAATTTGCTGTGTTTGTTTACAGTATTTAAAAATTACATTTTTTAGAATTTAAAAATTACATTTTTAAATACTGTAAACAAACACAGCAACTTTCAACAAATCGAAAATTTTTGTTGATTTGCAGGCAGGTTCTGCATTTCACTTCTATACTATTATATAAATTATATTTTTAAATACTGTTTTCATATCAACAATATTTTTTATTTATTTATTTACTGCGTAAAGATAAATTCGTAAATCCGACGGTAACTTAGCAAAGACTCAAACCCATATTTCTTATCCGCAAAAAGTTAAATTAGTATTTTGCAAAAGTAGAGAGTGTCTCCGGTTGTGGGACACCCTTAGTATTTTTTGACAGAAAGCAATTATCGTGTATTTGAGTATTGTCAAACTTGTAGTTTGACAGTTCTCAATTATTTTGCAAAAACCGAAGTGAATGCACGCATTTGTTTGCTTGCGTGAATCGAAAAAAATCGAAAAAATCAACACAATAGCAACTTTTGAATCTTTCAGAGTAAGCTAAACTAAAGTGAAATAATTTAAAAAGAAGTGTTATGCATATTTTATGCAGTATTATCATTGTGTTTTTTGATAAAACATAAATTTCTGGCAAAATATGTTCACCATACAATTTTGTCAATCTCTTTCGAAATGCCTATCATACCCAGTTGTGGGACACCTCATGTAATTGGTTGTGGGACACCTGCTTTTTTCATATAAAGTATGCGTTTGACTTACAAACTGTCAAATATCATCGTTTTTGTCAACATATCATATTTAAATTGTGTTTTCTTGCTTTTTTACGCATTTAGAAGATGATGAAATATGAAAGAAGTGCCATTTTCTGTCGTTTTTTATGCCATAAAAAGAAGTGTTGTGCATAATTTATGCAGTATTTTCATTGTATGTTTGGATGAAACATAAATTTCTGGCAAAATATGTTCACCATACAATTTTTGCCAGTCACTTTTGAAATGACTGCCATACCCAGCTGTGGGACACCTTGTTTTTGCATATAAAGTATGCGTTTGACTTACAAACTGTCAAATATCATCGTTTTTGTCAACATATCATATTTAAATTGTGTTTTCTTGCATTTTTACGCATTTAGAAGATGATGAAAGAAGTGCCATTTTCTGTTGTTTTTTTTGTGCCATAAAAAGAAGTGTTGTGCAATATGTATGCAGTATTTTCATTGTATTTTTTGATGAAACATAAATTTCTTGCAAAATATGTTCATCATACAATTTTGTCAATCACTTTCGAAATGACTACCATACCCAGTTGTGGAACACCTCATGTAACTGGTTGTGGGACACCTTTTTTTTGCATATAAAGTATGAGTTTGACTTAGAAAATGTCACATATCATCGTTTTTGTCAACATATCATATTTAAATTTTGTTTTCTTGCATTTTTACGCATTATGAATAACATGAAAGAATGGCACTTCTTTTGTTTTTTGTGCCATAAAAAGAAGTGTTGTGCATAATTTATGCAGTATTTTTATTATATGTTTTGATGAAACATAAATTTCTGGCAAAATATGTTCACCATACAATTTTGCCAGTCACTTTCGAAATGACTGCCATTCCCAGCTGTGGGACACCTTGTTTTTGCATATAAAGTATGCTTTTGACTTACAAACTTTCAAATATCATCGTTTTTGTCAACATATATTTAAATTGTGTTTTCTTTGCGTTTTCACGCGTTTGAAAAGATGATGAATAACATGAAAAAAGTGCCATTTCCTGTTGTTTTTTTTTTGTGCCATAAAAAGAAGTGTGCATAATTTATGCAGTATTTTCATAGTATTTTTTGATGAAACATAAATTTCTGGCAAAATATGTTCACCATACAATTTTGTCAATCACTTTCGAAATGACTACCATACCCAGTTGTGGAACACCTCATGTAACTGGTTGTGGGACACCTTTTTTTTTGCATATAAAGTATGCGTTTGACTTAGAAAATGTCACATATCATCGTTTTTGTCAACATATCATATTTAAATTTTGTTTTCTTGCATTTTTACGCATTATGAATAACATGAAAGAATGGCACTTCTTTTGTTTTTTGTGCCATAAAAAGAAGTGTTGTGCATAATTTATGCAGTATTTTTATTATATGTTTTGATGAAACATAAATTTCTGGCAAAATATGTTCACCATACAATTTTGCCAGTCACTTTCGAAATGACTGCCATACCCAGCTGTGGGACACCTTGTTTTTGCATATAAAGTATGCTTTTGACTTACAAACTGTCAAATATCATCGTTTTTGTCAACATATATTTAAATTGTGTTTTCTTTGCGTTTTCACGCGTTTGAAAAGATGATGAATAACATGAAAAAAGTGCCATTTCCTGTTGTTTTTTTTTGTGCCATAAAAAGAAGTGTGCATAATTTATGCAGTATTTTCATAGTATTTTTTGATGAAACATAAATTTCTGGCAAAATATGTTCACCATACAATTTTGTCAATCACTTTCGAAATGACTACCATACCCAGTTGTGAAACACCTCATGTAACTGGTTGTGGGACACCTTCTTTTTGCATACAAAGTATGCGTTTGACTTACAAACTGTCAAATATCATCGTTTTTGTCAAGATATCATATTTAAATTGTGTTTCTTGCATTTGTACGCATTTAGAAGATGATGAATAACATGAAAGAAGTGCCATTTTCTGTTGTTTTTTGTTAAATTGGTAAATTTTTAGTAAATTTTTCAAGATGTCCCACAACCGGGTGCAAATTTTTTTGGCAAGAAATAAATGCACGCTTCATAAAATTGCTCGTATCTCATAGCTCATTTCTGGTTGATTAAATCAATAAAGTTACTTCAGCAAAAATTTAGCTTATATGATAAGCTGTCCATAGCTATATATATTTATTCGGTCTACTAATAAATATCTTACAGACTATTATAAAGTTAACTTTTTACAAAAAAATTAGTTAAATAATATAAAGAGATTAGTGTAAAATGGTTTTCATCAACTTTAAATTGAAAATAGGTGAAAAACCATTACAAAACCTTAAGCATCTTGCGACTGGTTCATTGAATTTCGATCATTGATATGTATTTTTGAATTCAAAGCTTTCGTTATTGAATTTGAATTTGTGATCACAGACGGACATGGCTAAATCGACTCAAAAAGTGATGCTGACCAAGAATATATATAATTTTCTATACCAGCCACGCCTCCTTATCGGCTTTACAAACGGCGTGACAAAGTTAATTAGTACACCTAGTGTATAAAAAAATTAATCCATATGAAGGCCTCTAAGAAGCGCTTAGAAGTGCTGCTATTGCCAACTGGGATTGTTCATATTTTTTTTTGCACTGTATTCAGATAGGCCCAAAATACACTGTAGTGCTCAGTCTGCGTGAAACCGGGTTTCTTAGGCAAGGGAGGTGAGGCAGGCGACGTGAGGTGCGCGAAATTTCACTCACAGAAAAAGCTGTAGTGACGATGGACTGACACGCACACAAAAGCGAAGTAATCATATTTTATTTAGGGGATGCCTACACCAATACAATCACTCACAGTTCATGTACACAAAACAAAACTGGTTTCACGCAGACTGACCAGTACAGTGTATTTTTGAATAACTGACTGCTCACGCAGACTGAGCACTACAGTGTATTTTGGGCCATACACACGCACACATGCTTATGTCACATTTTTTCTTTATCCTGTGTCTTATGTCAATGGATAGATTTGCCTGCCCCATGCAGCTTGTTGGCACCCCCTGACAAAAAACCTCAACTGCGAAGTATGCCCTGCAACAATTAACGTCAATGAATAAAGCTGCATGCATTCGCGTAAGTTGCACACACACTCTCAGCTACATATTTGCATCGTATGTGCGCAACAATTTCTGTTACCATTTAAGTTTTTTTTTCTTTTACTTCCTTTGCAAACAGCCGACAATTATTGTTAATATTGTTTAAAGAAATTCGATTTTCTTTGCAGGGTTTTTTTTCCGAAGGGCGTTTTCATAACAACACTAATGGAACGTCGCACAGTGGAATAAAGCAATACTTTCCCACCCAAAATGATTTTCTAGTCATAGTATTTGAGAAAGCGGAAAATTAGTGTTCGTAATTTTTAATCAATCTGTACGGATTTTCAATTTCCTTTTTATGTTAAAAATGTTTGTATTGAAAAAGTCAATTTTTACTTAGAACGCAGTTTTCGAATGATTTTTGCACTCAGAAAGGATCCGCTTTCTAAAAATTAAATTTTTCTAACTTTTTTTGAGTTTTAATTTAACTGGAAAAAATCTGTACATTGTAAATTTTTTTTTGAAATTCTTTTTGCACTGGACATTTTGAAGGATGTGGATTCCAAAAATGTAATTTTGAAAAATATTGTCTTTCTGTCTGTCTGAACGCGCATCAAGTGAAAACTACTGAATGGATTTTCTTCAAACTTCACATGTAGGTTATCACCAAAAAAGGACTCTCTTCAAAATAACAGTTCTTTTGTAAAATAATGAAAATTAAAAACGCTGAAAAGTTAGTTAAAAATTAGGGATCCATTTGAATAAGCTATGAAAGAGTTTTTGGTAATTAAAGGGGCTACAAACACCACCAGGACAGTTTTTTTGTCCATCTCTAATGAGTACCCTACAATATGCATTTTTTTATCCAATATATGTTAATGCATACTAACTTTTTCAATTTTCTTAAGGATAATAAAGTAAAAAAAAATTACAGTTTGTTTGACACCAATAACATTCTTATATCTTGAAAACTATAGAAAATCTTAGTACAATGAATTTTTGTATATAACATCATTACCCACAGCCAAAAAAACTACTCCACAATAGCTTCTTTGTGTTTTAAAATATTTCATTCAATTTTCTTTAGCCTAAAAGTTCAATTAAATTACTTGCAAAAAATTACAGTTTCGTTGGCGTAAGAATTTGTATTTTTAATATTTATTTTAAAAAAAAGGTCCAAATAATGTCTTTTTCTTCCAAAAAATGGTGCAAAAGTTGTTTTTGTTGTAAAAATAATAAAAACTGTAAATTACAATTTTTATGCTCTTTCATATGAAATATTACTTTTATGCAAAAACTATTGCAGTTTGACACAAAATTGGTTTTTCTATTTTTTTAAGAAAAATTCAAGGTACCCCCCTTTGATTTTTGTGATGAAATCAATTTTTTTTTAATGTTTTCCAGCCTTCTTACAATAGAATATCCTAGAAATACTTGGAATGTGCGGTTTTTGCTTATATTTATATGGTTATTTCATCGAAAAAGTTACCGTGAATTCTATATTCCATTACAAATTTGAAAAATCTTTTACGAAAAGGTTATTTCGTTTGTGAAAAAAATGCAAAATTTGCAAAAATACAAAAGCTAGATGGCGTTATGAACCTATGTTTATCTCAAAAAACGCAGATAAAACTGTTCCAGTAGTTAGCATATACTTGCACCATATTTCGTAATTTTTAGGTTCTTGCCAATGCACATATTTGTTTAAACTGCATAGTTGAAACTTTTTCTTATATGGCTTGTGTTCAAATATGGTTTATTATTTGCTTCGTTTTTCGAACTGGTATTAAAATTAACTGCTAAGAGATAGAACTGTAAACATAACTTTGACATAACATCAATTTTTTAAACCATATTGCGAGCACACATATTGGAAAGTTTCCTCAAGAAAATTAAATTTTGATATTTAAAAAGTGCAACTGTTTTTTTTTTAATGAGCTAGGCTGAACAAACATTAGTTTTTGCTGTGAATTTTAAATTAGGTAAAAATAGCTTTCAAGTAATTTTTACTACACGGTGCGACATTCACCTTTTATACTACGTTTACATTGAATTCCAATAGGCATTTAGGGTATTCAACATGAAACGGTACTTTAAAAAAATCATTTATGTTCTAATTCACTTATGAAAATTTAGTTTATGCAATTTAACGCTATTAATTATATACTGCCGTCATAGTCAAAATACTTAATCTAAACTTTGGATTAAAGGAATTTTTAATCAAAAGTACCTACTATTTTTAATCCATATTTAATTTTAATTTATTTCAATTTAAGAAATTTTAAGTTTTACACTTTTTTTAAGACTACGAATTTACATTAAGCTTTTATATGAAGAAATTTTTAAAAAGATTTTTAAAATTTTTTTAAATAAATAGTAAAGTTTATAAAAAAAATTTAATTTAAATAAAATATAATTTTTATTTTGTCCGTTTTGGGTCTCGAACTCACGTTTCCGAAAGCTCACTTGCATTCGTAATGATGATAAGCGCAACTTTGCTTACAACTGAGTTGGACGAATGAATAAGACTTTAAGGTTTTGTAGGAAGAATTTGTTAAAAAACGTTTAAAAATGTTTTTAAAAATCTTAAAGTAAAAATAGAACAAAAAAAAAATAAAAAAACTTTGTTATCAACTGCGACATGCGAGTGGGTAAGATTTCGGGCCTGCAGACTAGAGTACTTGGGTTCAAATTAGGAAATAGTCATTGACAAGTTTTGTTTTAAGTTAATGTGTTTAGATTTTTGTAATTTTTTTTTTTTGCTAACATGCATTCCTAAAATTTTCAACTCTTTTCGGATTAAAAAAGTAATCCTTTTTGAATTAGAAAATTTTAAACTTTTCCTTAAATTAAAAAGTATTTTTTTTTGAGGTGTTGTCCTATATGTTATAAAAAAAAAGTTAAAAATTTAGTCCAGGATTTTCAACCGTGCACTTCTACTATGAACTGATACCAACTGAAGAAGACTAGATCTAATTCAAGCCAGTGTTGATAAATGACTTTTTCATTTTGGTATAAAAATTTTGAAAAAATTGTACTAAATGAAAAAAGAAAGTATGAAATAAATTTTTTTATTTAAATTTTAATGTTTGTATCAATTCAGCTCATAAACAAAAATGATAGTTTTTTTTAAATTTTTAATTAATAAAAAAGATTTCTATAATCACAAAAGGAAGCACAATAATATTCAGAGAAAGATATCATTAAAATCCAGGGCCGTAGTCAAGGGGAGTTTTCGGGTTTCAAAACCACCAGAGGGTTGAAATTTAATAAAAATTTGATATGTTTGCAATCGTACTAAAAATAATGCTTTTGTTCATACATTTTTTTGATATTTTTTATTTTATTACTATACAATAACTCTCAAAATTTCAAAGAAGTTTTAATTTTTTTTTATTTCTCACAATATTTTTTCAGAAGGCATTTATTTCATAATTAATATTTTAGCTTTAATATGTATAAATTTTAGAAATTTTAGTCTTGAGTCAATGCAAGAACTCAAAACCTTTCTAACAAGTGATTTAAATTTAAGTGAAAATAAATTAAAAAAATTCAAAATAAGGTACGAGAAACAGCATTGTCTTTAATGCTCTTTAAAATTCTTTGTTGCAGATTGGAAGAGCTTTTTTCGGCCTTTAATTTCTGACAGGTTTTTTTCAACTATTTTACAAGTAAAAATATTTACGAAAAAATTTTTAATGGAGGTTTTTGTCACATGGTTTAGCTCACTGACGGCTATCGTAACAGTCAATATATTTTGGGAATCGTTATAAAATAGACCAAGGTTAATTTTTAGAGGGGTTCAAATGCAATTTTTTTCTAATGGAAGTCGAGGCACCGTAATAAACATACTTACATATATAATTAGGGTATTCACAAGGTATGCTATCATGTCATATTGTAATATTGTCCTAAAATTTTACAACTAAAATTTACAAGATAAATAAATGCATATAAGAAACAGCTGTTTGATTACGACACTTTAATAAACATGGCTTTCAGAGTTGTAATATTTTAGTACTTTTTTATATGGCAACAATAAAATGTTTAAGCTAGTGTAAAATCTTATGACAATATGACATGATAGCACACCTTGTGAATACCCTAAATATATAAAAACTTAACTTGCAAATTAAATAAAACAAGTAGGGTGATGTAGACAGACGTGGGCCACAGGTTGGAGTGGGTCACCCAAGTAATTTTAAGATTAGTGACATCTATGTGAAACCGCGCACATTAATTATCGTATTTTGACCCAAGGTCACTTTTTATAAGCATTTGGGGGTTATTAACCTGCTTTCGCACTGTCCAGAGAAACGTGCTGCAGATTTTGGCGAGAAAGTTTTTACCCTCGTACCCTTTTATACGATTTGTGATCGAATTTTTACGAAAAATACTCAGGTAAATATGCAATATGTTAGTTAAACATGTTATCTTTGTAATGCAAAGTGATTTTTACCCATCATTCACGTTGTGTTTTTGTGGAATGCACATGCAAAAAAAGGGGCTTGTAGGCAGAAGTGGGCCACTATTTGTGGACAGACATGGGCCACTTGAGTAATGCCGTTCTTTGCACGATGAAGTGTTTTTATTAATTATACAAATGTCTTACCATTATGGACCACTTAATTATGTCACACCGAAGCAGAAATGCAATCGTGGCCGCAAACCACTGAGAAGCAGCATTATTTCATCTCCTGAAAATAGAGAGAGATCGCGGAAGAAGCTGCACGGCGTCAAAAATCGCAGATACCAACAAAAGATTCAAAAGAGGTCAATTGTTCACAACCAGCCGTGAAAAAAGGCAAAAAAAGAAAGTCCTCGGTTTCTTCAGATGAAGACATTGATTTTTGTCAAAGCTCACAAAAAAAAATTCCATCGAGTGCGACATCTGCGACCGACCCTTCCATTTACAGTGCGTCGATATGACCAACCGCACCGACTTCACGTGCGTCAATTGCGAGTAAGATCTGTGCTTTATCACTAAGAAATGTTTTTTTCACAAGAACTTTGTAATTTCTACTTCATCACTCCTTTTTCCAGACATTGAATAAACATTATTAAAGTCCATGTTTTTTTTAATTTTTGACCCTCATTTCGCATCAAGTATTTTGAATTTTGCGAATTTGACAACAGATTTGTGATCAGCGCCTCTAAAAACCCCTAGAAGAAGAATTTGAAACAGATGACGGCATTTTTTAGATAAAAATTTTGGTGGCCCACTTCTCCCTACAATTTCGGAAAACTCGGAAAATACACTTTTCTTTTACATGAAAAAGGAAAATTCTTTACAACTGAATTTAAGAAATCTGCTGTTATGGAAAGTTGTGTCTTGAGGTACTCTTGTGATTAAAAAAAATTTTTTTTGGAAAATTTAAATTTTTCACCATTTTACAACCGAAAATAAAAACATGGCCCACTTCTGTCTACATCACTCTACTTTATATATTAATTTTTTATTATTGAATAAAAAAATGTTCATCAAACCCCACCCCCCAGGGGTGAATCCTGGCTACGGCCTCGATAAAATATATTAAAACTTCAAATCAGCATAAAGGTCAGATCAGCATTTAGGTCTTTTTATAATTAAAAAATAAAAATTAATTAAGTGAAGAAAGCAAATAACGTTTACTACAAACGTGCCAATCCAATCCAGCCGAAAAATAGATTTTTAAAAGTGTTAGGTAGTGCTTTTCTATATAAAGGTAACGAAAGAAGTTAATAGGTCAAATTTTCTGAAATTTTTTCTTTTGATTTATTACTTCTGATATAAATATTGTGACATGTTTTTAAAAAGATTTTTAAAAAAATCTTTGTTTTCATTAAAGAAGAAATTGTTGCAACATGCAGTCTCTTTCTGCGTTTGGTTTATTGAATTTTGAATAGAAAATATTCTATTCTCCTTCTCATTCGTCAGCAAAAGTTAAAAGAATTCGTTGAGCAATTTTATATATTTGAAAAAATTTTTACTCTTTAAATTCAATTTAAATATTTTTACAGTGTAAAAAAATTCAGAAATAAATAATTTTTTAATTCTGTTTGCTCACTAGGAGCTCTAAATATTCTGTATTTAGTAAAAAATTTTTTGAGTAAATAAAATGTACTAAAAATGCTTTGGTAGTGGAAAAGTAGGATAATGTAAAAATGTACCAAAAAAAGTACAATTGTACCGAAAATATCAACCCTGATTGAAGCACTGATATTATTTTTCTAAAAGTATATTATAAGAACTTTTTTAATCTAAAATTGTTTAAAATTTTTAAATGGTGATTTAAAAATTGTGAATGAACTTATAAATGCAATGATTTCAAAAGATTTACTTTTATTTTTTTGTTTAATAAAAAATCAATAATAATTATTTATGATTAATTTTAAAAACGAACATATAAAAAATAAAAATGTTTCGTTAGGCTCTAATTCAACGTCCAGAATATCAATTTGAGTGGAACAGTTCGGTTTTGTCCCACAGTGCGCGTGCTCATTTGTAGCTCAAGACAGAATTAGGTGAAAAAGCTAGGTATTATTCCAGATTGGTTTTTTTTTTTCTTTTATAAATTTGAATTAACGACCTTTTATCTTCAATCAGAACATCTGCAAGAAGGACATCTGTTTCGTTTCTAGCATTGCAGTTAATAATCTGCAATTATATGCTTTTATCTGGGATTATTTTTGTTGTCGTTGCAGGATTATGGTAATTGTTGTTATAAATATTTTTTTTTTTAAACATGTTAAGATTTTGAATTTATTATTATTATAAGTTGTGGACAAAATTGTGGCTAACATTTTCACCACATGGTTCTTTCTTTTGTTACAAGCACGATGAAAAGCATTGTATCAGCATTTTGAACTAGAAATTTACTTGAAACACTACTTTCGTTTCAGCATAGATAGTATCTGTATAGATATTGGTCCAGCTTGAATTAGTTTAAGTCTAGCTAAATTAATTTTATTTCTTAGGCCGCGTCCATAGTGGACGCTTTGGCTGAAGCTGATGCATAAAGCTGCTTTGTCAAGCTTTTTTTGATCATAGTGAACGCTTATTCAACGCTGCATAAAGTAGCTTATTGAGCTTATTGGTGTTCATAGTGCGCGCTTTATGCTTGTGGCTGAGATGCTTTGTTTTCATTTGTCTCTTTGGAAAATAATGCCCTGAATTGCGTTTTGCAAAGTAAATGATAGATTTTTTGTTTAATGAGTATCTAAATTCGCGATGATCACCAATGAAAGATCAAACCAATAACAAACAAAAGTTCAAAGGAACTTGAAAACGCAAAGCATAACAACGGTGGAAAGTTCAGCACAAAAAATACCCAAGTAAGCAAGAAAAACGAAAACTATGTAAACAAATGAGATAGAATACACAAGTGCATACAACTGAAAAGCACCACAAAACGAAACAACAACGCAACAACAACACAACAACAGTTAAAACTTCAGCACAAAAAAAAAATCCAAAAAATAAAACAAAATCAACGAAAATATTGTTAACAGGCAAAGTAAATAAACAAGTGCCGAATAGCATTTTAAAAATGCTCTGCAACAAAGCATAAAAAACAAAGTTATTTTTCTGTGTGAGCAAGCGAGATAAATATATAAGCGCTGAAAAGCATTTGAAAATAAGCTTTATGCTAGCTTTATGCTGGCACTATGAACACTTTGAGCTTTTTTCCATATGATTATACCAGAGAGTATAAATTATATAGAGATTTCAGTTCGAAGTTCACTCAAGTTTCGTTGTACAAGCGTCCGGAAAATAGAAAAGCAAAACAAAAATAATTATGTTAATTAGTTTTTATGATCTAGTGAATAATTACATGAATTAAGATTGTGAGCTTTAGGTCAAGTAAGTTTTCAAGAAGGCAACAACAACAACAACAACTCTTTATAGAGTCAATCACTTAGCTGACTAGACAGTCTGTTTCGGAAATCGCTACATATTCCTCTTCAGTAGTCTTTGAGTGATTAAGCTGTGATCAACTCACTGTTTAAACTAGCATATGAATGTGCAGATTCTGGAATTCATTCTTATGAATTGTATGGCTGCTAATCATATGACATTTCAAAGCAGTAGGCTATTTATAGATCACCGCCATCAACTCTATCAAGGGTTGCCATCTGTTCCAGTTGCTTCTTCATTTATTTCAGTATTCATTGGTGTTCGATTGTTTGTCGAAATGCACCATAGAAATGAAACGAGTTTTTGCTTCGCCAGAAGCTAGTGTTCTAACTGAAAGGTGGCTATTTCATTTCTATGGTGCATTTCGACAAACAATCGAACACCAATGAATATTGAAATAAATGAAGAAGCAACTAGAACAGATGGCAACCCTTGATAGAGTTGATGGCGGTGATCTATAAATAGCCTACTGCTTTGAAATGTCATATGATTAGCAGCCATACAATTCATAAGAATGAATTCCAGAATCTGCACATTCATATGCTAGTTTAAACAGTGAGTTGATCACAGCTTAATCACTCAAAGACTACTGAAGAGGAATATGTAGCGATTTCCGAAACAGACTGTCTAGTCAGCTAAGTGATTGACTCTATACAGAGTTGTTGTTGTTGTTGTTGCCTTCTTGAAAACTTACTTGATCTTAAGCTCACAATCTTAATTCAAAAATAATTATGCTTTTACCTCAGCAGTTGTTTCATGTGCACCTATAGAAAAGTATAGGCAGCGTCAAAACGAACGCTGAGGCAAAGCATAATTATTTTCGTTTTGTTTTTTTATTCTCCGGACGCTTGTACAACGAAACTTGAGTGATTTAGCATTCGAAGTCGAACTGGGACCTCTATATAATTTATACTCTCTGATTATACACAAAGCTTTTTTCAGCTAAACCTCTCGGCTAAGCTAAAAGCGTTTACTATGAACGCGGCCTTATCCACAGTCAAATTTTGGCGTTTTCCTTCTGAGTTTCGAATTAATAATAAAAAAAACGTGGACGAAATATAGAATTTTCACCTCTTTTTTTATTCGTACACTTTATAATGAAAACTTGCATTTTCACCATCCATCTCAATTGTTGTTATTGCTACAGCTATGTAGTGTTGCAATTCAATTTCCTTTAACTGGATCAGAATGAATTTTCCTTCTTTGCGAAATTGATACCTTTACCGAATTTCAGCCCTTTTCTTTTGAAGATTTCATTCATTCACACTGTCTCTGATTTAGCTTAATGAGATATCCTTCACAGCTATTTTTCCACAAAGCACAAAGCAGAGCAAAACACGTAAAAGAGTCACTTCAATACATTAGTTTTCTAGACTCGCCCATTTTTTTTTTTTTTTTTTTGTTTTCTACCGTTGTTCATTTCATATCAAAATGAGAATCAATACTTAGTTATTCTCTTTCTAATCTTTTGATGACATCCTGCAGTGCATCGATATTTTCACATAATCCAAAATAACAGCAGAAACCTTTTCTTTTTTCTCCATAACATTTTAAAAATTGTTGTTCTTGTTCTTCCTGTCCGCTTTCGGCTGATCTTCAATATGTTGTTGCTTATATTATTTCGGCTCAATAGTTTTCATCCTTCCAACAATTACTCTCATGTTTTACTTGCGCATCCTTATCGCCTCTTTGACGACGTCGTCTTAGTCGTAGACATCGTTCCTGTCGTCTGTTGTCCTTTTTTTAGTTTACCTTACTTTGGCTTGTGAGACTTAAAATTCATGATCTAAATTCCGAGAACTCTTCGATCAACTAAACAAAGGCCAAACCTTTGAAGAATTAAGAAGCAACAAAAAAAATGTAAATAGGAGAATTCTTTTTTCCTGGCGTTCTTTTTCCGTCGTCGTTGTTATTGTTATTGTTATTGTTGATCAATTCCTCGTCGGCTTCCTCTTCTCACATTCTCTCTCTCTCTCTCACTCTCTCTGTCTCTTTTTGCTCCGTTACAGTAATACAAAGGTTGTGTATTTTGCACAGAATTAAAAAAAAAACCTCTTAAAATCAAAACTGGTACCAACTAGGTAACTAAATGCATAACTAACTGACTGACTGACAGACTGACTGCATTGACTATCGTTGTTTGTTGCCCTTTGTTGGCTTTTTTGTTGTTTCTGGTTTTATTTTCTGGTATGCATCGATCGATTCATAACTCTCACGGTTATTTATAGCTTAGCTAATGCCACATTTATATATTGATCTTTAAAATTTCCAAGTAATATTCATTGGCGGTTATGTTTTTCCATCATAGTTCGTGATGGTTTTTTTTTAAGTTTTTCCCATGCATGTTTTTCTTTGATAGGAGAATAAATTTTGAAACAATATCAGCCCACAAATTTCCTTGAAGCAGCTTTTGATATGGTTTAAATTAACGTCCTTTGAAATTCCAAAGGACATAAAAATTCATGAGCCTTGTTATTCACAGCATGGATTTGTGTCATCATGAATCTTACATTTTTTTGAGAAAATGGATTCGATAAAATTGTCTTTAATTTCTTCCGAATGCATTTCTTTGAATTCCATTGACCAAGAAAACTAAAAAAAAAAAGAAAGTCTTTGTATGACTAAAATTATCTTTTTCCAAGTCAAAAGTAATTGAATTATCCTTTTTTGACAGAATAAAAGGCAAAAGCATATAACTTTTAGAAATTTAAAATTATACGTATGTAATAATATATACTATGTATTTAAAATGAGCATAATATCGATTTATAAAAGCCACTAAGAAATATTCAAAATCGAATATGAAATTTGATTAAAAAGGTTATAGAAAAAAAGGAACACCTGTTTTTATTTATTTAGTTAAGAATGTTGACATTTAAGGCTTTCCAATAAGCCAAACGAATTCGAAACGAATCCGCGATCTCGGACATTTTAATCGTTAACGATTATCATTTTCGAATACGCGAGCGAGAGAAAATCACTACTCGTTAACGAATCGTATTCTCGAACTCGTACCGAGAATTCTAGTTCAGGACCTGCCTGACGTGATTACCCACAAAACGCCGTCCACCGCATCTTCATCCGACTTCTGGTTCTCGAGAAAAACTCAAACTCGTTCCGAGAATACAATTCGTTAACGAGTCTGAAAAAACGATTCGTTAACTAGCCCGAGAAAACGTTTTGTTACGAGTCCGAGAATACGATTCGAGAACGAATCGTTACTTAAAAATATCGAATCCTTTTCGAACTGCCTGAAACATAAGATATTTGCCAACAACTTTTTTGCAAAAAAAAAATCCCATTTTTTTAAGATTTAAAACAGCTTCTTATGAGAATAATGATTTTTATACTGGCGAATAACTGCAAACATTTATTTATTTATATATTTGAAACTCATAATTCATTTTACAATAAGATTTCTCTTTTAAGTAGTACAAATATAGTTGATTATTAATCATTAATTTATAAATTATAATTAATTTTTTATTGATTCATTTATTATTACTATTAACATTAACTGAAATTGAAAAATTACCACCATCCGGAGATTTGAACCTCGGCCGCGTGCGTGTAAGTCCATTAGCTTATCCATTGAACCATCGCAGTTGTTAATTAATCGTGGCGTAATTTGGTTCATTAAGATATGAACTGCGGCTCAAGGCAACAAAAATAACGTCTTTTAAAATTGCTGTAACTAAGTCGTTTTTCAATTTATCAACATTGGGTTTTTTTTACGTGAAAGTAGACGTAATTTTCTAACTTTTTTCGTAGTTTTTTATCCCCCCTCCCAGAGCGATATCGAAGTTCTGCGGACGGCATTTTGTTGGTAATCACGTCAGGTCCTGAACTAGGATATTTCCAAAATATAAAAATTGACAAAATGGCGCGATTTTAAAAAAAGTTCAAGAACTAGCATTTTTTTGGAGTTTTTACGCCACCCCTCCCCCGGTAGTAAAGTTAAGCCAAGTATTCTAGTTCAGCACCTGCCTGACGTGATTACCCACAAAACGCCGTCCACCGCATCTTCATCCGACTCCTGGTTCTCAAGAAAAACGACACCCTAGTTTGAAAAAAGTGATTTCGAGAAAAACGCATTTTAAGTTTTATTACTGCGAGTGTATATATTGCTTTGTAACTCCAAAAATAATTCGAATTTTAAAAAATCCTTTGAAAGCAATTTTTTGAAGAATTTTAGAAGACATTTATGAAAAAAAAAATAAAAAAAATTTTTTAACCACAGGTCATACCTTAAGAGTGAAAGCTAACTTTCTTCGGTCGTGGGTTCAAACCCCAACTTGGACAAAAAAAATTTTAGTTGTGCTGATTTTTTAAATAAAATTTTTTTTTATAAAAGTTCAAAATGTTATTTTTTATAAGTTTTTTATAAATTATTCTTTTATTTTATAAATCAAAAAAAACTTTTTTTAGCTTAAAACATGTAATAATAACAGCGAACTTAAAAATAGATGATTTATTTTGAAAAATTTTTTTTACAAAGAAATCAATAAACGAATACGAGATCTTGGACCCATAAACGAGCTCGAAACGAACACGAAATTTTTTTTGCTTAAAACATGTAATAATAACGGCGAACTAAAAATAAATGTTTTATTTTAAAAATGTTAAAAGAAATCAATATACGAATGCGAGTTCTCGGACTCGTAAACGAGCACGAAACGAACACAAGACCTCGGATCCATACGAAATTATGTTAAAAGACTTTGAATTTTTTCATATAAAAATTATGAATTTTTTTTCGTTATTTTAACTGATGTATTTTTTTTACGGCGGCCGTAAAATTTTTTTTTTTTAGTGGCGGCCGTAGCCTAGTGGGTAGAGTGCGTGGCTCCTAAGCTATAGAACTGCGGTAGCCCGGGTTCAATTCCAGCTCAGACAGAAAGTTTTTTCAATTGAATTAATTTTTCTGTTCGGCCGTCACCTCTCTGCAGACAATGGCAAACCTCAGAGAGTAAAAATTGCCATGTAAAGCTTCTTGAGAACATAAGCCGTTCGGAGTCGGCATAAAACACGTAGGTCCAGTTCTCGGTCATTTGTGATCAAACATTTAATAACACGCACAACACAATTGATCAATAGAAGCTAGGTCAAAGTCCTTCCAAGGGCTGAAATGGCCAGTTTATTTATTATTATATTTTTTTTACGAAAGTGCAAATTGTTTTTTTATAATTTTTTTTTTATTTTTCCAAAAAATTTTTTGTTAAAATTTTTTTTTGCTTAAAACATGTAATAATAACAGCTAACTAAAAACAAATGATTTATTTTTAAAAATGTTTTTTAAAAATAATTTTTACTAAGAAATCAATAAACGAACACGAGCTCTGGATCCATACGAAATTATGTGAAAGGATTTGAATTTTGTCATATAAAAACTATGAATGTTTTCAGCTAACTAAAAATAAATGATTATGTTAATTTTCTATGATTTAAATATAAATTCTACATGTTTAATAGTTTGAATCATTCTTGATTTTAAATTCAAATTCTAGTTGTTTAAAATCGTTTATTGAGCTTTAGGTCTGGTTAGAACAATTAATTGCTCTAACGAATTTTTTCCAAAGAAACAACAAAATTTTCAATGAGTGAAAATCAGGGACCGTACTGGTTATGATTTTTATCAAAAAAAGTCAGATATAAACAGTTATCATTTAACTTTTATTTTTACCGACAAAAATACTAGTTATTTTATGTCTTTTATTTTTTCGGTCAAAAATAACTGCTACTTTTGACTTTTATTTTTTAGGTCAAAAATAACAGTTATTGCCTGATATTTTTGACAGACTGATATTTTTGACGTTACTGGTTCTCAGATATTCTCTAGATATTGCTTAAAATGATACAGTTGATGACTGACTAAGTTTCTGTTGTCATGGCTTCCCTGGTTTTTCAGATATTGCGAAAAATAAGATACATTTGTATGGGAGGTGCCTTGTCCAAATATTTAAAAACCTTTTTTTGTTCTTTTCTGTGCCTAAATCACTAAAAACGTCATCAAAATAATTTATTCCCTCTAGTTTGTACCAATCATTCCATTGTGCAGTGCTCTGTATGGCTCGCACAAGACAGGTAGTGCAGATTTAAAACATTTCATAACAGACTTGTTTATGGAGAATACATCATTTTTAATTTTTTTGTATTATTTCTAAATTTATATTAGTATGTAATATTTTTTTAAAAATTTTCTATGAGGTCCAGAAGGTTTTTTTTTAAAAAATTTTATAAAAACTTACTAATTTTAAAGAAAAAAAAAATTTTATAAAAAAAATCATTTTTTTTTAATTTAACGTGTATTACGAGTATTTGGCCCAAAAATCAAGAAATTTTTTTACAAGCCGTTACTTAGCAAAATTAATTTTACTAAAACGGTAGCCTAAAACTAAATTCTTTGTAACTCATTGAAAAAAAAACTTAAAAAAAATTTCAATTTCTTTTTTTTCATATACACTTCAATAATATCCATAAAAGATATAAAAATTACGACTTCTTGTTTTAGTTGGCTAGTTTCACGAATTTTCACTCAATATAAAAACATCACTAGCTGATTTTATTGCAATTTCGGCCATGCCACCACCGGAAATCGAACTCGGGCGTGGGTTGCCGTGCCAGCGCATTTTAGCGCACTGCACCACAGAGGCGATGAGATTTCAGAGTCAATTTCTCAGTTTTTCTCCCTTTTATACTTTTTTTGCTGTACCTTTTGCTTACTTTAGTTTATGCTTATGTTATGCTTTTTTAGTTGTGCTGTTTTAAAATGTAGGTGTTTTGCTACAAAATTTTTTTATAAAAATTCGAAATGGTTTTTTTTATAAATTTTTTTATAACTTTTTTTATTTTATAGCTAAAAAAATTTTTATGCTTAAAATATGTAATATAACAGCGAACTAAAAATAAATAATTTCTTTTTCAAAATGTTTTTAAAAAAAAATTTATGAAGAAATCAATAAACGAATACAAGATCTCGGACTTGTAAACGAGCTTGCAACGAACACGAGATCTCGTATCCATACAAAATTATGTGAAAATACTTCGAATTTTTTCATATAAAAATTGTGAATTTTTTTTATTTTAATTGACGTATTTTTAGCAGCTAACAATGAAAAAGTAGTTTTTATTAATATAAAACATTTTCATATAAAAAAGTCGGACACGTAAACGAGCTCGAAACGAACACGATCACTCGCATTCATACAAAATTATATGAAAACACTTGGGATTTTTTCATATAAAAATTTGAAATTTTTTTTTATTTGTACATACGAATTTTTTACAGCTTAAAATAAAAACTAAATTTTTATTCAAAAAAAATATTTCCACAATTATATGAAAAGACTTAGAATTTTGTATATATTAATTTGAAATAACTATCTTCTATCTTCTTAGTATTATAATATATATACTAGCAAATACCCGCTGCTTCGCCTGCGATAAAATTATTAAATGCCATGAAAAAATTTGAAATCTTAAAATTAAAGTATGTATTTAAAAATTAAATGCAAAGTATAAAAATTGTTGTGTTTGTTTTGTTTAATTATGAATATATAAAGGGTGTTTTTTATAGAGTGATACAACTTTGAGTTGGCATCACTGCTGTATTTGACCACCTATTTAACAGCTGATAGTTGCTTTTTGTTTAGTTTGCTTTGACATTTCATTATGGATCGACTTACACCAGTGCAACGCGTGCAAATTGTGGAAATTTTTAATCAAAATAATGGTTCTGTTCGTCAAACTTATCGTGCACTTCGTCCATTTTATGGCGTACATAATCGTCCTTCAGAGCTGCTAATTCGAAGAACAATAGATCGTTTTCGGACCACATTTACTGTTACTGATAATGTGCATCCCGTGAAAAGCCGAACAGTGCGCACTGAAGAATCTGTAGCCGCTGTACAGGAAAGCATTGAAGATGATCCTAATCAATCAATTCGTCGCCGTTCTCAGCAACTGGAGTTGTGTCCTTCCACTTTATGGAAGATTTTACGAAAAGATCTTGGCTTAAAACCTTTTAAGATTCAACTTGAGCAGGAATTAAAGCCAAACGACCATCGTATGCGCCGCCAATTCGGCGAATGGGCTGAAGCACAAATTGATATTGATTTTTAATTTCCATGGAAAATTTTATTTTCCGATGAAGCACATTTTTGGTTGAATGGGTACGTAAATAAGCAGAATTGTCGTATTTGGAGTGAGGAGAATCCACAAGCTTTTGTCGAAACACCATTACATCCACAGAAAATTACTGTTTGGTGCGCTTTATGGGCTGGCCCATATGTTATTGGCCCATAATGTCTTCAAAAACGATGATGGTCAGAATGTTACTGTCAATGGTGAACGGTATAGTAACGTGATTCGAAGTTTTTTCGTATCTCAATTAGCTGGCAATAATCTTGCTGATATGTGGTTCCAACAGGACGAAGCCACATGACACACAGCGGGCGCTACAATTGATTTACTCAAGGAAATTTTTGACGAAAAAATAATTTAACGAAATGGCCCAATTAATTGGCCCCCAAGATCGTTTGATTTAACCCCATTGAATTATTTTCTTTAGGGTTATGTAAAGTCACTTGTCTACGTCGATAAACCACAAACAATTGAACACCTGGAAATCAACATTCGAAGAGTTATCGGCGAGATACGGCCGCAAATGCTGCAAAAAGTTTGTGAAAATTAGTGTTCTAGATTGTGCCTTGTACGCGTCAGCCGTGGCGGCCACATGGCCGAAATCATATTTAAACATTAATGTCATAAAATTTTCTATCCAATAAAGCCCGTTTCATTGATATTAAAAATACATTACTATGTTTTATTATTATTTAAACTTGTATCACTCTATAAAAAACACTCTTAATAAGTCGCATTAGCTTATCCATTGAACCATCGCAGTTGTTTATTAATCGCCGCGTAATTTGCTCCATTAAGGTATGACCTGCCGTTCAAGCCCACAAAAATAACTTTTTTTAAAATTGCTATAGCTCAGTCATTTTCAGGCTTGCCAACTTGGGGGGAATTCCCCCATTTGGGTGGAACTTTGACTCGATGGGGGAATGAGTTAATTTTTGGGGGGAATTAATTTAATTTTACTTTTGTTTCTAAATTCCTTGAAAAATCATAGCAAATTTCAAAATTTTCTGTATTAATATGCTTAGAAACTTTTGCTAAGTTTTTTGTTGCTGAACATTCCCATTGCATTAAAACCCTCAGTTGGCAACATGCATTATTCAGCTTTCCCTTTTTGGCATTCGATCACAAGAAGTGATTACAGGAAATTAACTTGTTTTTATATCACCACGCGTACTGCGTAAGGGCTATATTAACTTTGTCCCTCTGTTTTTAAAGCTAATAAGGAGGCGTGGTAGGTATAAAAAAGTATATTTATTGTTGATCAACATCACCTCCTGAGTTGGTTTAGCCATGTCCGCAATTTTGAATGATATTCAAAACATGTGCTTATATTAAAAAAACTAAGATCAAGTTCGAGAATGAGCAAAATCAAATGAGCAAATGAAAACCACGCCTACCCCTCATACAAAGTGATTTTAACAAAACGGATTTTAGCAAAAGTGATTTCTTTAAATGCCACAAAAATTAATATATTGACTTGAAATTTTTAGCACATGCTTTGGCGTGAAATATCACATCACATATTTAACATGTATCAAAATCTGATAAAAATCACGCCTAACTCCCATAGAAAGTGGCTTTACCAAAACGGTAAAATCTTTTTAAATTCCAAAAAAATTAATTAATGACTTCAATTTTGAACATAAGTCTTATTAGATTTAAGAACATTTAAGAACAATTTAAGAACATACATAAGTATATTAGAGTACTCATATGTGCCTTTTTCTGATTTTGTTCGCTCCCCGCCCATTTTCTGTTAGATTGAGGCTAAAGGTCTGCAGCGAACCATCTGTTCTACTTGTACAAACAGATAAAACAAGTAAAAACCTGATAAAATTGGTACAAATACAACAAGGAGTAGAACTGAACATATGCTTATATGCTTTGGAATAAGCAGAGAGCTTATCATCTCTTTCTCTGGCTCTCATTGTAGTATAAGCTTTTTTTTCTTTATCTGTTTCTCTAAGTGGAGTATCTGTTTTAACCCTTTTTTAAATGGATATATCCATTCAATATGGATATTCCAGATAGTTCTCTTTGTATTTGAAAATACAGATTTTTAAGCATATGGAAACAGTATTGGGGGGTTACTGATTTCGAATCTGATGTCAGAATTTTAAAATTTGGATAAGGTTGCCACCTTAATTTTTTATTTTTACGAATTCGGGGCTGGCGCGAACTAAAGGGTAAAAATGGGTCGCTGAATCCGAATCCGTTGTCAGAATTTCAAAATTCGAAAATTTCTCTACACATAGGGTTGCCACCTAAAAATGTTTTATTTTAAGAATTTTAAACATGAGGGAACATTATTGGGAGGTTACTGATTTCGAATCTGAACTCAAAATTTTTAAATTCATGATGGTGGATAGGGTTGCCACCTTATTATTTTAAATTTTTCCGAATTCGGGGCTGCAAAAAAAAATGGTACACCAAAAATGGGTCGCTGAATCCGAATCCGTGGCCAGAATTTCAAAATGATAAAGTTTTGAAATAATAGGGTTGCCACCTAATAATATGTATTTTTTAGAATTTTAAACATCATTTAACAGTATTAGGGAGTCACTGATTTCGAATCTGAAGTCAGAATTTTAAAATGCAAAATCTGGATAGGGTTGTCACCTTAATTTTTTGTATTTTTATGAATTCGGGGCTGGCAAAAAAAAATGGTACATCAAAAATGGGTCGCTGAATCCGAATCCGTGGCCAGAATTTCAATATGATAAAGTTTTGAAATAATAGGGTTGCCACCTAATTATATGTATTTTTTAGAATTTTAAACATCATTTAACAGTATTAGGGAGCCACTAATTTCGAATCTGAAGTCAGAATTTTAAAATGCAAAATGGTGGATAGGGTTGCCACCTTAATTTTTTGTATTTTTATGAATTCGGGGCTGGCAAAAAAAAATGGTACATCAAAAATGGGTCGCTGAATCCGAATCCGCGGTCAGAATATTAAAATTATAAATTTTTGAAATAATAGGGTTGCTTTTACTTTTGAAAATACATATTATTAGGTGGCAGCCCTATTATTATAAAATTTTATCATTTTGAAATTCTGACCACGGATTCGGACTCAGCGACCCATTTTTGATTTACCATTTTTTTTTTTGCCAGCCCCGAATTCATAAAAATACAAAAAATTAAGGTGGCAACCCTATCCACCATTTTGCATTTTAAAATTCTGACTTCAGATTCGAAATCAGTGGCTCCCTAATACTGTTAAATGATGTTTAAAATTCTAAAAAATACATATTATTAGGTGGCAACCCTATTATTTCAAAACTTTATCATATTGAAATTCTGGCCACGGATTCGGATTCAGCGACCCATTTTTGGTGTACCATTTTTTTTTTGCCAGCCCCGAATTCATAAAAATACAAAAAATTAAGGTGGCAACCCTATCCACCATTTTGCATTTTAAAGTTCTGACTTCAGATTCGAAATCAGTGACTCCCTTATACTGTTAAATGATGTTTAAAATTCTAAAAAATACATATTATTAGGTGGCAACCCTATTATTTCAAAACTTTATTTCTTTTTTTGTTGTTTATTTCGCTCTTTAATCTTTATGCTTGCAACGTCACATACTCCAGATATTCCAAATAAAGATAACAGTAATATCGATATATCTGTTTGTTCTGTATGTGCTCAAACTAGTATTTTTGATACTTGGTAATTTCACTCTCTCATACCTATTCCATCGTTATCTAAATGCGAAATATTCCATGCATACTCAATGCTTAGAGAGCGAAACAGATACAAGTAGATATAAGAAAAAATAACAACGCACAACTGGTTTACTTGGATGGTTCTTTGCAGAGCTTTAATTGAGGCTAAAAAATAAGCTCTGCATAAAAAATTGGACTTCGGTGTGGAAAAAACCCAGGCCCCCTGGCCCTGGTTAAAGGTCCAAAAACGGCTTAAAAATGGTACTTGGCTAATTTACTCTACACATCTTAAAATAACAGTTTTACGCCTCTGAAAATGCATAAACATTTTTATGCAAAATAAATAGATACACATTTTTTCATAACCAACTTTGAACTTGGAATGACCTTTCGTAGTGTTGTACGCAGTCAAAGTCAGGATTCGTAAGTAATATATTTTTTGAACGACCCTCGTTAATTTTTGGAAAGAGATATTTCTGAACAGTTAACACCATATCAAAGAGCATTAAATTAAGTTTAATTCATAGTTAGTTTTTTTCTAAAGTATTGATTTTTGGAGGTATGAGAGCATTTCAAATTTTTTCAATCAAGTGACTAATTTTCTTCATTGCAATTATATTTTCAGATGGATTGACACGCTAAAATATAATATTTTTAGAAAAGTGAATACATTTAGCTTAAAAAATACAGCACACTTTTGGCAGCTGTATTACTAGAAAAAAACATAATAGTATTTTTTAATATTATTAAAATTAATTATCGTTTTGAAAAGGTGACCAAAACACAAAACGCTTATGAACAGAACGAAAAAAGAAACCTATTTTCTAGAGTGCATGAAGTTTAATACAACATTGATTTCCGAACAGTTTTTTTTTAATGTATTATTATTTCAAATAGTTAATTAATTTTTTTTTTTAATTTTTTGATTCTCATGGGATATATCGAATGGATAGATGTATTAAAGAATCAAAAAATTTTTTTGTTAGAGTTGGACTTTTTTCTTTCCTATTTTGTTGTAATTCGTAAAATATCTTGAAATCATTTTTCTATGCCGTCTTTTCTTTTTATTGGCATTTCGAATTCCTTATAAACTTTCAATAATTCGTTTGTGACAATAGAAACACATTCCTTAGCACTCTTATTTTCATCGTGTATCAAGTATAGTATTCTAGCGAAAACGTCTTTTTTACAAGGGAGCATCTGTTCGTTGAAGCATTTTTTTTCTGTCTACAATAAATAAAATTATATGAACATTGGAATTATCTTATTTTATTAAACGAGCAATATTTGTTTGTTTATTTATTTGTTTGTAAATGAGTTCTCGAAAACGGCCCAAGCGATTTCGATGAAATTTTCAGTATAAGAGTTTTCGGGGGCGAAAAATCGATCTAACTGGGTTTCATTTCTGAGAAAATTCGTTTAGCAGCGAACCCAATGACCGATTTACGAAGCCAAAAATATTTTATTCGGAAAATAGTTTATATTGAAGTATGCTCTTTGATTTTAACACTGTACGACCATTGTAACATATTCAACATTATTATAGATTTTTTTTTTGGAGTACCTCAAGCAAATTGAAAAAATAAAATTTCTAAAAAAATTCTATAACTTTTAAAGTTAGTTCGATCTGGTATTATTATATACAGTTGCGAGCGAAAAATAGCAGTACTCTTATATTTAGACATATTACGATAAATAATACTTATCTACAAATTTCGTATCCGGTAAACCCATTATTATTCCTATATGTACTTTCAACGCTGGTTTCAAATCTATACTCAGTTTCCTACTATATTGTACTTTTCAAGATACAAGGTGTTTTAAGTTTTTAGCACGTGTTTAGTATTATTGATTTAGAATCTAAACAACTCACCACAAAATAAAAAATAATATTTTGTATTTTAGAAAAAATATCAACTTTTCAATCAATCACTATCGTGCCATGTGCGGTAGCGGAGCAAAATTTATAAAACAAACAAAACTAAATATCAAGAAATTTTGTGTCTTGTTTTAGCGAAGCTGTAATAGGGGGAGAGCGGGAGTTTTTTCAACACCATTATAATCTTCGTAAAAAAATGTTTCCTTGTACTTAAAAACATTTTAAAATCCAAGTATTTCATTAAACTAGATTTGATCCTTTTTTTAACGCCAGTTGAAATGAACGGTTTTAAATAAGGGCTCACAATATTTTCCGTTCATTTCGCAAAAATTTCTTTTCGTGGTAGTACTTTTTGTTATTTAGAAAATACTTTTTAAAGAGTACGTTTTTATTTATATCTGAAGCAACCCTGGACCAGTCAAGCAACGAGTTCTACATACGTTCCACAATCAAGTGTAATAGCTATATGGTTCACAACGTATTGTATGTGAACCATAATAGCTCGAAACTGTTGTGTCTTCTTGACTGTTGTGTCTACTCGTCAGAAGACACAGCAGTTTATTGCTGTGAACCATAATAGGCCTATAAGTTTTGCTTTTTAAAAATATGATTTATATCAAATTTTGATTTATCTTATGAAAAACCTGTAGTGCGTCTAATAATTTGGCCAGGGACTGTATTTTATGTTGTTTTTATGTTGTTTTTTAAAAATGTTTTGTCAAATTTGCTTTTTTCAAAATGGGAGAAATTGATCACTAGAATTGGGGAATTTGGTTGAAACGAGTTGGCAGACCTGGTCGTTTTTCAATTTACCGACTTTGGGTTTTTTTACGTGAAAGAAGATGTAATTTTCTAACTTTTTCCGTACTTTTTTATGTTTCGATGTTTTTTTATCCCCCCCCCTTCATTACTACGTGCCCTATACGTAAAAATTAGAAGGCAAACGGGGTATCGTTTTTCTTGATAACCAGAGGTCGTATCGAAATTCTGCGGGCGGCATTTTGTTGGTAATTATGTCAGGCAGGTCCTGAACTAAGATATTTGCCCCACTCCTCCCCCGGTAGTAGAGTTAGCCCAATTATCTTAGTTCAGGACCTGCCTGACGTGATTACCTACAAAACGACGCCCTCCGCATCTTCATCCGACTTCTGGTTCTCGAGAAAAACGACCCCCAGTTTGAAAAAAGTTATTTCGAGAAAAAGTATTTAAAGTTTTATTACTGCGAGTGAGAATTTCAATCCCGGTAATCCCGGGATCGAAAAAGCTTCCGGGATTGGACTCCCTAATATATACATATATAGCTCTGTAACTCCAAAAATAATTAAAATTTTATTTTAACCGCAGGTCATACCTTAAGAGTGAAAGCTTACCTTCTTCAGTCCGTGGATTCAAACCCCAATTTGGACAAAAAAATTTTTTTTAGTTGTGCTGTTTTAAAATATAGGTTTTTTATACAAAAATACTTGTATGAAAGTTGAAAATGTTATTTTTTTATAATTTTTTTTTTATAAATTATGTTTTTATTTTATAGATAAAAAATTTTTTTGGTTAAAACATGTAATAATAACAGCGAACTAAAAATAAATGATTTATTTGTAAAATTTTTTTTTACAAAGAAACCAGTAAACGAATACGAGATCTCGGACTCGTAAACGAGCTCGAAACGAACACGAGTTCTTGGAATTTTTAAATATAAAAATTATGAATTTTTTTTATTATTTTAACTGATGTATTTTTATACAAAATTTTTTTTACGAAAGTTCAAATTCTTTTTTTTTATAATTTTTTTTTATTTTTTCAAAAGTTTTTTTGGTTAAAAGAAAATTTTTTTTGCTTAAAATATGTAAATATAACAGCTAACTAAAAATAATTGATTTATTTTTAAAAATGTTTTTTTCGCAAAACATGATTTTTCGGCTAAAAAAGGAAAGCAAAACTGCTCCATTAGGATTTCTCCGGTCTAAAAAAAACTAAGTGCGTGAAGATAAATTCGTCAATCCTACGCCAGCTTAGCGAAGACTTAAACCAATACTTTTGATCCGCAAAAAGTTAAATTCGTACTTTTTTGTAAAGTACTTTTTTAGCAAAGTACGAATTTAACTTTTGGGACGAAATTAAATTCGTTCTTTTTGCAAAGTAGGAATCAAAAAGTTTTCACTTATTTTTTTTTTTGATCGGAGAAATCCTAACGGAGCGGTTTTGGTTCTCCTGAACTCCTTTTTAAGCCGAAAAATCATGTTGTTCGCATGTAATTTTTTTTTGCCGAAATAGTTTTTAAGAGTCCTTCAAACTTTTGAGTCGGTGTCCCGCTGACTTTTTTTTTCTCCATACAAACCGATCCGGCTTTATGTATATGCTGGTGTAACTAACAAATTTAAACGCTGCAATTAAAATTTGGCACACGTTTGTCACTTTATATGGTTGGCTCAACAGCGTGTTACCCTTAAAAGCAGCAAGTTGTCTTGCCTCAGGTCTTAAGGAAGAATGAATGCCATGAGAAAAATTGAAAGAAGCATTGCCACGAACTACAATTAAAACAACGACATGCAGCTAGCTACATTCAATGCATATTTCAATCCCAACGTACATCCATCCATCTTTTCGTCCTGCCATCAGTTGTGTACAAATTGTTTGTTGCTCAGCGTTATTTTTTTTTTTCGTCCTTAACACACGGCAACAAGGAACGACGAATTGGTTAGTAAACAAAATTAACTCGATTTCGTTCAGTCATTGGCATAAGTCCTTGCTGTCGTAATCCCAATGAAGTGCAAAAGTAAGCGTTGTTGGATGGACAGACAGATAGTCAGACACAACAGCGACTTCGTCATCGAGCCACGACAGCTGCACATAACAGTTTAGCTCGCTTGCTGCTATATTTGTCGCGCGATCCCTGTGCTGCGTGCTTTCTTTGGCGAGTCCTTTGGTTTCTTTGGTACCTTAAGGTAACGTTGCTGCAGTTTTTTGTTTTTGCAGCGCCTGCTCTGGCTTCGATTGGGTTTGGTTTATTATTGCTTCGCTTTTATTTTCATTGACCTTTCTTAAGGAATTCCTGCTTGCTTTCTACCGACTTCAGCAGCAATTCGTGCGCTTTGGTTGTCGGGTTTTTATGTGCCTCGATACTTATTCTGAAACGGGACCGCTTTTTGTCATGTACAGTTTTCCGATTGCTGTACGTGTGCGCTGAACAGTAGTAAGTAGTTAGTTGGGGTTCCTCTTGGTATTGGTTGTCGCCGACTTTAAAACCCTTCCCACAAACCGCTTCAGATTCAAAGAATTCCATTTGAGATGCAGTAAAACCATAATGAATAAGGGTGAAATTGTCAAAATTTAAAACAAAAGATGAGGAACAGTAATAAAACTTAAGTAAGTGTTATTTGAAATGAGAGCCTTGAGTTTTTGGGTCCAACTTTTATGACATTGGTGTGAACAGTCATATCAGTCAGTCCAGTCATATTTATGTACAGATTTGCTTGATTGACAACCATTGTATACTCCTGTTATCTACTGTCAATGCTTCATATTTCTGTATTATGATAATTTTTCGCAACTTTCCACTTTTGCCAACAGCACCTTGTTCTCGAAATCAACGAATTGCACGCACCTATGTTGTAGCTTAGCCCAACCTTGTGAAACAACAACGCAATTCTCTACGCAATAAAAATAAATTTACAAAAAATTAACTTCAATCCGCGTCAATGCATAAAATTTTGTGCATATTTTTGCCCCCTTTTCCACACTTTGCACTACATCATAATTTGCATGAATTCCTGCAGCAATTATCCTATGATGGCGTCTTCGTTGGTGTTGTTATTGTTGTTGTTGTTGTTGGATAATGTTGCCGCCATTGCTTGCTTTGATCATAACAACATCAAGAACACATCATCGAATATAATATTATAATGATTGTTGATTATGGTATTGTATCGAATTGTATCTGATATAATTTTTGATTATTTATAGTTTTTATGCATCCGGTTTATTTTTGCCAACTCTGATTGTTTTGGTTTTTATAATATAATTTTTTAAAACATAACACCAAACACTTAAGTTCACTGGAATATTAAAAAAATTATAAATACTAAAATAAAATAAAAAAAAACTTTAAATAAAATAAATCATTAATAAAATATAAACGATGCCTTTTAAGTCCAGGCAATACTGTACGTTTTCCCGATAAATTTTTTTGACAGTTGCATTCGGCAAAATGACATTTTCTATCATAAATGTACTCATTATGTTTTGGTGTACGTACCAGAGATCTGCAACGAATCAAATTTTTTAATCAATGAGCCACTTACTCAAAAATGAGTATGAATAAGTATAAGTAGTTTACAAAGTAGTACTCATTTGTTAATGATTCGAAAAAGTGTGAATCAAATTTTTAATCATGAGCCACTTACTCAAAAATGAGTATGAATAAGTATTAGTAGTTTCCAAAGTAGTAATCAAATGTGATTGATTCGAAAAAAGTGAATCACATTTATTAATCATGAGCCACTTACTCAAAAATGAGTATGAATAAATATAAGTAGTTTTTAAAGTAGTACTCATATGTGATTGATTCGAAAAAAAGTGAATCAAATTTTTAATCATGAGCCACTTACTCAAAAATGAGTATGAATAAGTATAAGTAGTTAACAAAGTAGTACTCATATGTTAATGATTCGAAAAAGTGTGAATCAAATTTTTAATCATGAGCCACTTACTCAAAAATGAGTATGAATAAGTACAAGTAGTTTCCAAAGTATTACTCATATGTGATTGATTCGAAAAAAAGTGAATCACATTTTTTAATCATGAGCCACTTACTCTAAAATGAGTATGAATAAGTATAAGTAGTTTCCAAAGTAGTACTCATATGTTAATGATTCGAAAAAACGTGAATCACATTTTTTAATCGTGAGCCACTTACTCAAAAAAGAGTATGAATAAGTAGTATTAGTAGTTTCTAAAGTAGTACTCATATATTATTGATTCGAAAAAAAAGTGAATCATATTTTTTGAATCATGAGCCACATACTCAAAAATGAGTATGAATAAGTTTAAGTAGTTTCCGAAGTAGTGCTCATATGTAATTGATTCGAAAAAAGTGAACCAAATAAGTATAGAATGAATTGAGTATAAATATTCATATGATTTAGAGTTGTTTGAGGTCAACCTCATTAATATTAATAAAATAATTAAGTACTTGGAGTATTCGATTCATATTTTCGAATTTTAAAAAATTTTTGATATTGAGGGTGGACCCGTTTTTTTAGTATAAGTACATATTTTGACAGTATAAGGGCGATTTCGAGTCTGATGTGAAAATATAAAAAAAATTTGTCTGATGCTAGGGTGGACCCTAAATTTTTTTCCCCAGTAATTTTACATGTTTGGCTGTAAAGATGGATCGCTGATTTCGAATCTTATACCAAAATTTTTAAAAAAATTTACCCTAGGGTGGACCCTAAAAATGTTTTTTTTTAGTATGAAGACATGTTTTGACAGTATAAAGAAGTCGCTGATTTCGAGTCTGACAGGAAATTATAAAAAATTTGTTTGACGCTAGGGTGGACCCTAAAATTTTTTTTTGTTTTTTTAGTATTTTTACATGTTTTGATAGATTTATAAGGTGGTCGCAGATTTCGATTCTTATGCAAAAATTTAAAAAAAACTTGTTTGGAGCTGGGGTGGATCTTTAAAATAATTGTTTTTTTTTAGTTTTAAAATATAAGAAAATTTGTCTGACGCTAGGGTGGACCACAAATTTTTTTTTCGTTTTCCAGTACTTTACATGTTTGGCAGTATAAGGGGGTCGCTGATTTCGAATCTTATACCAAAATTTTTAATTTATTTTTACGCTAGGGTGGACCCTAAAAATGTCTTTTTTTATTTTTTAGTATGAGGACATGTTTTGACAGTAAAAAGGAGTCGCTGACTTTGAGTCTGATGCGAAAATATAAAAAATATTTTTGACACTAGGGTGGAACTTTAAATGTTTTTTTTTTCAGTAGTTTTACATGTTTTGGTAGTATAAGGTGGTCGCAGATTTTGATTCTTATGCAAAAATTAAAAAAACTTTTTTGAGCTAGGGTGGACCCTAAAACTGATCGTTTTTTTTTAGTATTAGTGCATGTTTTGACACTATAAAGAAGAGAATTTCGAGTCTGATGTGAAAATATAAAAAAATTTGTCTGACGCTAGGGTGGACCCTAAATTTTTTTTTCTTTTCCAGTGTTTTTACATGTTTGGAAATATAAGGGGGTCGCTGATTTCGAATCTTATACAAAAATTTTTAATTTATTTTTACGCTGGGGTGGACCCTAAAAAGTCTTTTTTTTTTTTGTTTTTTAGTATGAGGACATGTTTTTACAGTATAAAGGAGTCGCTGATTTTGAGTCTGATGCAAAAATATATAAAAAATTTGTTTGACGCTATGGTGGACCCTAAAAATTTTTTGTTTTTAAGTGGGTTTACATGTTTTGGTAGTATACAGTGGTCGCAGATTTAGTTCTTATGCCAAAATGAAAAAACTTGTTTGACGCCACTGTGGACACTTAAATGTTTGTTTTTTAGTATTATTAAAAATTTTTTGATGCTAGGGTTGACCCTAAAAATTAAAAAGTTTCTTATTAGTTTATTAAAGTAGCTTTCATGTCACAAAAAAAAAATTAATATTGATTTGAAAAACTTGTTTCATATAAACCTTTTTATATTTTCACATTGGACTCAAAATTAGTGACCCTCTTATACTGTCAAAACATGTCCTTATACTTAAAAAAAATAAAAATTTAAAGGTCCACCCTAGAGTCAAACAAATTTTTAAATTTTTGCGCCAGTTTCGAAATCATCGACCCTGTCAAAGCATGTACTAATACTAAAAACAAAAACAAGCATTTTTAGGGTCCACCCTAGCTTCAAAAAAGTTCAACAATTATTTTCTTGAAGATTAATGACAAAATTATTGTGCAATGCAATTTTCGCCTCTTTAAATATAATTTGTTTTATAACTATTTATAAAATTTTTTAAACTTTTTATTTAAAATTTCTTTAAGGTATTTTATTGAAATAAAAAAACGAAATAAACATTTTAATTTAATCATTAACAATTATTTTTTTTAAGATTAATGACAAAAATCCATATTAGTCACCCTATTATATTGTCCACAACTGTACTTCTTGTTAAATTTATTCTGTTTCATTTTTAAATTTAATTGACCTTTTTTACGATGAATAATAAAAAAAAATTAAGATATTAAAAAAAATTGCAAAAAGCTCATTGTTTCCAGCTCTTACCCACTCAAGCGTTATTAAAATAAAGATGTTTTAAACAATTTTGCTTTATACTTTGTTTTATAATACATAGTGTCCCGCAATAGAGTGCAACTATTTAAGGGGGAGAAAGATTATGAAGAATTGAGCAAAGATCGTATGGAAGGGGGTGTCTATTTTCACGCCCTTGGAGCTACAGGGTTAATTATATTTCATAACTTTGATGCACATTGTTGTTTTTAGCAGAAATACTAACTCACGGGAAAACTTATTTTAACAGCTCATCATCGGTGCATCAACAAATCCACTCGATCTATCCATTACCGAGCTGTCCTCGTGTGAGTATGAATTCAATCCGCTAAAACTACACGGAAAGGTAAAATCAAGCATTCTGTGCTTGAATCAAGCAAATAGGCTATCAGCTTACACTCAAGCGTAAATTTCTCAATACAAGCATTATTTTGCTAGAATTGAGGAAATTTAAAACACATGATATTAAGAAAAAAATACTCAATTCAAGCAACATTTGCTTGAAACTCAAGAATATTTTTTCATCATTCGAGTCTAACATTTACTTAAAGTAAGAAAAGTTTGCTGGATTCAAGTATTCAATTTGTTGAAAACTAGAATTATTTGCTTGGTTTTAGAAATTTATTTTCCTTGAATTGAAAACAATATGCTTGATTCAAGTAAACATTTTACTGAAATAAATAAATAGTTTGCTGAAAACTAAAATAATTTGCTTGATTGTAGAAATTTATTTTTCTTGAATTGAGAAAAATTTGCTTGATTCAGGTAAAAAAGTTGCTGAAAACTCGAATAATTTACTAGATTTGAGAAATTTATTTTTAATGAATTGAGAACTTTTGCTTGATTCAAGTTAACAATTTACCGAAAACTAAAATAATTTACTTAATTTGAGAAATTTATTTTCCTTCAATTGAGAACATTTTGCTTGATTCAAGTTAATAATTTACTGAAAACTAGATTAATTTGCTCGATTTGCACAAAGCAATAACACTTTCGCATGCTTTGTTGACACACATTAGCGACAGTGATCTTGAACGTGATCTTGACTCTTTTACAACAACTTCAAGATTTTCATGATTATTGTAATTCGAATTGTTCAAAGGCGACAACTCTGCGTTTGATGAAATTAAGAAAATATTGTCTTGATTCAACTCTTGTTCCAGGTTCTAGAATCAAGTATTTTATGCTTGTTTCAAGCTGTTGTTTATTTTGGTAAATTTTAGCAATAAATGCTCATATAATTGTTTTTTTCTTAATTTTAGTTTTTAGTGCTTGATTTAAACAAAGGCTACTCAATTTTAAATTTTCTTATATCAAGCAAAATTATTTCCCTCCGTGTACTAAATTTCAAGTTTGAACGCAATCTTCTCAGAATTTCGCGTAATAAATCAAATTTTTTTTATAATCTATTTTGTAACTCATTCGATTCTCTTTTCCATGAGATCAAAAACAGACATATCTTCAAAAATAATAAAGTTGTTTGTTCTTAAAAAAGGTAACTAAATTGAAAACATAATGATACCTAATGCATAATTGTTCTGGGTTTTGTGTATGAATAAGAATGAAAAATAATAAAAGCTGTTTAATTTAATGAAAAATATAACTACGTTTTTATTTTTCCAAAAAAAGTATTTTTTAAAATATTGGGGGTTGGAATTAGTTTTAAAGGTTTTCTAAGAGATGGCGTAACTATCAATAGATCGCATCGGGCACACCTGTGACTATATTCATTTCAAAGCACATTGTCTAAGCTTCATTTTTCAGTATGTGTCATTCCACTGAAGTGTTAACAACATATATTTTTTTTCTCTGTGAACATGTCGACTTCCGTTCCAACAAAACGCAATTTGCGGGAAGGATTACTTTTGTGCTTCCATTTGAAGAAAAAAGCGGTTGAAGCACAACGCACGCTTACTGAGGCTTACGGGGACTATGCTCCATCGATTTCTACTTGTGAGTACCGGTTCCGTCGGTTTAAAAGTGGTGATTTTGATACGGAAGACAAAGAGCGTCCGGGCCAGCCGAAAAAGTTTGAAGATGAGGAATTGGAGGCTTTGCTCGATGAAGACCCGTGTCAAACCCTTCAAGAATTGTCAGAATCATTGGGAGTCGACTTATCAACGGTCGGCAAACGCTTGAAGGCCATGGAAATGATTCAAAAGCAAGGAAATTGGGTGCCGTACCAGTTGAAGCCGAGAGACGTTGAACGGCGATTTTGCATGTGGGAACAACTGCTTCAACGGCATAAAAGGAAGAGTTTTTTGCATCGTATTGTCACTGGCGATGAAAAGTGGATCCATTACGATAATCCTAAGCGAAAAAAATCGTGGGGACCACCCGGCCATGCATCAACATCGAGGGCCAAGCCGAATATTCATGGCGCCAAGCTTATACTGTGTATTTGGTGGGATCAGAAGGGTGTCGTGTACTATGAGCTGCTAAAACCTAACGAAACCATCACTGGGGAACGCTACCAACAACAATTGATGCAATTGAGCCGAGCATTAAAGGTTAAACGGCCGGAATATGCCAAAAGACACGACAAAGTGGTTTTTCAACATGACAACGCACGGCCACATGTTGCAAGAACCGTCAAGGAAACGTTGGAGGCACTGAATTGGGATGTGCTACCCCACCCGCCTTATAGCCCAGACATAGCCCCTTCCGACTACCACCTATTCAGATCGATGACGCATGGCTTGGCTGAGCAGCGCTTCACTTACGAGGATACCAAAAAATGGGTCGATTCGTGGATTGCCTCAAAAGACGAATCGTTCTTCCGGAGCGGAATCCATATGCTGCCAGAAAGATGGGAAAATGTTGTAGCTAACGATGGACAATACTTTGAATAATATACATTGTACCGTTGTTTCTAAATAAATGCTCAAAAACCGAAAAAAAACCTTTAAAATTAATTCCAACCCCCAATAATAGAATTTTTAGCACACTTGGCCCCAGTGTGCAACGGTCTTAAAATTGTATCTCAGTAAAAAAATAAAATTAAACTATAAACATTTTTGTGCAATGATCTCTTGACAACTTTCGACGTAGTTAAACAAGAATAGAATACATCGACCAATTTAATTTGAGATTTGGTGTCGTTCCTTGGATGGTTAAGAGTCACAATTGAACCCGGCAGATGGCGCTGTTATAAGACAAACAGCCATAAACTCCTAAACTACTCATGCGATTAGCATGCAATTTTGGTTTTAGGTACAAATCTTTTACAAAACCACTAAAAACTCCTAAACCGCTAATATGATAAGCATGAAAATTTGTGTAGAGGGGTTTTTAGGTACTGTGAGTGTTTTGGCGCTATCTATTTTGATCTATCTTTAATACCAGAGGGCACTGTAGTTCAAATCTTTTACAAAATCACTAAAAACTCTTAAACCGCCAATATGATTAGCATGAAAATTCGTGTAGGGAGGTTTTAAGGTACGATGAGTGTTTTGGCTTATCTTTTTTGACCTGTCGGGCGCTGTAGTACAAATCGTTTACAAAATCACTAAAAACTCCTAAACCGCTAATATGATTAGCATGAAAATTCGTGTAGAGAGGTTTTTAGGTACCATGGGTGTTTTGGCGCTACCTATTTTGATCTATCTTTAATACCAGGGAGCGCTATAGTACAAATCTTTTACAAAATCACTAAAAACTCATAAACCGCTAATATGATTAGCATGAAAATTTATGTAGAGAGATTTTTAAGTACGTTGAGTGTTTTGGCGCTATCTATTTTGATCTATCTTTAATATCAGAGGGCGCTGTAGTACAAATCTTTTACAAAATCAATAAAAACTCCTAAACCACTCATATGACTAGTATTTGAATTGAAGTATATTGTTTTTTAGGTACGTTGAGTGTTTTGGTGCTATCTATTTTGATCTATCTTTAACACCAGAGGACGCTGTAGTACAAATCTTTTACAAAATCTGCTTTGGAGTTATTAAATTGAACAAGGAAACTTTTTAAGCAAGTGCGAAATTCATTAGAGAATCACCGAAATTTTTTTAGTGCCAACAGAATCAAGTCATGAAGTTATGTATTGAGCCCAAAAAATCGATTTTTAGATAATGTGATTTATCATGTTATTGCAATAAGCCCTTTAATTGATCTTTTCTGAATTTCTATTTATCTCTTCTGAATTTCGTTTGATCTTTTCTGAATTTCGTTTGATCTTTTCTGAATTACAATACATTACAAATAGTAGTAGAAACACTACTTTTTTCACAATCGACTATGTCTAGTGTGTTTCTGACTGAATTCAATTTTCAATGTGGAATGTTTAAAATGTTTGTATCAAAACAAAGGACGAAATAGTTTAATGTTAAATGATTTTTTTTCCAGGCACATCAAGCTACCTCGATCTCTGCCTGTTTGCCTGCATTTCTGTTGATGATCGCAGACCCTGGTTGTTCTTCTTTTTTTGTTTTTTTTTCTACTTTCCTTATGCTTCTTCTATTTCTTATTCTTTTTGTTGATTCTGTAGCCTAGCTGTTATTGTTGTTTTTATGTTGTTTGTGTGTCTGTTTTGTATAGTTTTTACTTGATTACGACTTGGTTTTGTTCTTGTTTTGTTGTTGTTGTACAACCTCCCTTAAATTTAGCTGAGGCTCAGTTCCTTGCACTAAGCGGCGCTGTGCGGCTTTTTACTCTTCTACTACTTCATGTTCTTACACTTCTATTATTATTACTTCTTGGGCCTGCTGCTGCTGCTGTTGTTGTAATTGTTTGTTACTGCTGCTGCTTCTTTTTCTGCGCCTTCATCGTCTTCGTTTTCTGCAATTGCATTCTTCATTTTCAAATTATATTCTTTATAGTTGTTAAAATTATTGGAATAGTTTGGCTGCGCGTTCGCAGGACGCAACATTAACAAAACGTTCGCCACAGGAAGTGCAACAAATACACAAATAAATTCAAAGAATTCTGAAAGAAGAAAAAAAATCATTACAATAGTTTTTTCCAAAATTAAAAAGAAAAAATTTTTATAAAACAAAATTTTTAAATTATGCTTTAGTTAAGTTGTTGCGTTTTGCGGTTTTTTGGAAATGCAGCAAAAATGTGAAGCAGTTAAAAAAGTTTCAAAAAGAAAAATAACCGAAAATATTAATAATAATAAATAAAATAAAAAACATAAAATAAATATTAAAAATATAATGATAAATAAAAATAAAATTAAAAGCAAAAAAGCGCCAAAAATATCAAAAATTGTGAATTCTTTTTCAAATTCATGTCAACAAATTTGATCATAATCTTATTCCAAATCGTCACTTGAAATTACTCTTCAAAACCATCGTTCTAAATGTGTTGCCGTTTTGTTTTGTTTTTTTTTTTTTTTGCAATAATTCATGTTAAATTTTTTTATTAAATTATTATTTGACTGTTTTTTTTTCATTTCACAAATTGTTAATCATTTCCACTGTTTATAATTAATTTATTTAAAAAAAAAAATTAAAAAAGTATTTTTATTGTTTAAATTTATTATAGAAACAAATGCAATTATATTTATTATCACGCTTATGTCATACACATTACACCAAAAATTATTTTTTTTAAATTTAAATGCATACCCCTTTTTGATGCGCTTCTAATTCTATTAATACAAAAAATTAAATATTAAAAAAATAAATTTTGAATTAAAAAAACCGACTTACTTGTTGAAAGTATGTATTTATTAGTCACCACTACAACACTACAAAAAGATAAATGCAACCAAAAACAAATATCAGCTACGTACTTCACGCATTCACACACTCATTCATTGTGGATTAAACTGCAAAAATGTCAACAGAAAAATACGAGTAAGTTTGCCAAATTTAAAAAAAAAGTATTTGCTTTTTATGTAGTAACTCATAAAAATAGTACTTTTACCTTTATAGTAGATATTTAAACATATAAAGAGTACAATTTTTAAGCCTAAAGTCATTAACCATTCTTGTAAACTGTAATTTAAAATGAGAATTGTCTTTTCGTTATATATATTTTTTTCGGTTTAAGTTTGAAGTTTTTTAAGTAGGTTTTTTGTGCTTTGATTGTATATTCTGACTCATTCCAAACCGTTAAAAAACTAATTTCGAAAAAATTGAGTAAGAAAATTAAAATAATTTCGAAAATTTGTCAAAATCTCAAAAACAAACACCAATTACAACCAATTACAATTCTTGTAATGGAATCGACGATTTTTCCAATTCCATTCCAAGGAATTGAAGTGTTCAATTACCAATTACAATTTCAGAAATGGGATTGACGATCTTTTTCATTTACATTCTTGAGGAATTGAGAGGACCAATTACCAACTCCTAATTCCAAGGAATTGGAACTGAGTTGTAATGAGTACTTTTTGGCCCCGCTTTATTCTCAAGAAACTTTATATGACAGTTTTGACTACCTGAAGTTTGCCATTGTTTGCAGAGAAGTGAAGGCCGACAATATTATTAACAATTCAATTGAAAAACATTCTGTGTAGAGATGGTGGGGATTGAACCAGAGTTCTCTTATCTAACGGTCCACCAGTACTCCATGGCCGCCAAAAATTTAAAATCAGGCAAATAACCCCATATTTTTTACCCAGTTTTGATTCAAGAAATACAAGAATTATTTTGATTTGAAATGCTGAAAACTATAACATTTTAAGGTCGCCTAATTTTAAAAACCTATTTCGTTATTAGTGGCCTGTCAAACCGCGGACAATTCAACTTTTGAATTTATCTTAACCTCTCAAAACTTTTCTTATTGCAGACGCAGATGTATGTTCTCCTGAACTATATGAAGTTCATAAAGATACGGAAGAGTTAGAAAGCGTGTTTTTTTCTGAAGTCACTTTTTCTTAAAATTAGCAACCATACCCTTACCTTACCTTACTTTACTTTTCCTTGCCTTACCTTACACTACCTTGCCTCATCTTACCTCATCTAACCTTACCTAAACTAAACTTGCCTTGTCTAACCTTACCTTACTGAACTTTTCTTCACCTACCTTGCTTTACCTTGACTTACATTACATTGCATAACCTAACCTTACCTAACCTTGTCTTGCCTTGCCTTACCTTACCTCACCTAACATTATATTACCTTACCCTATCGTACCTTTCCTTACCTTGCCTTACGTTACCTTACCTTATCTTATTTTATCTTACCTTATCGTACCTTTCCTTACCTTGCCTTACGTTACCTTAGCTTAACTTAGCTTAACTTGCCTTACCTTACCTTACCTTACCTTACCTTACCTTACCTTACCTTACCTTACCTTACCTTACCTTATCTTACCTTATCTTACCTTATCTTACCTTATCTTACCTTACCTTGTGTTGTCTTGTATTGTGTTGTCTTGTCTTGTCTTGTCTTGTCTTGTCTTGTCTTGTCGTGTCTTGTCTTGTCTTGTCTTGTCTTGTCTTGTCTTGTCTTGTCTTGTCTTGTCTTGTCTTGTCTTGTCTTGTCTTGTCGTGTCTTGTCTTGTCTTGTCTTGTCTTGTCTTGTCTTGTCTTGTCTTGTCTTGTCTTGTCTTGTCTTGTCTTGTCTTGTCTTGTCTTGTCTTGTCTTGTCTTGTCTTGTCTTGTCTTGTCTTGTCTTGTCTTGTCTTGTCTTGTCTTGTCTTGTCTTGTCTTGTCTTGTCTTGTCTTGTCTTGTCTTGTCTTGTCTTGTCTTGTCTTGTCTTGTCTTGTCTTGTCTTGTCTTGTCTTGTCTTGTCTTGTCTTGTCTTGTCTTGTCTTGTCTTGTCTTGTCTTGTCTTGTCTTGTCTTGCCTTGCCTTGCCTTGCCTTGCCTTGCCTTGCCTTGCCTTGCCTTGCCTTGCCTTCCTTACCTAACATTACCTTACCCCAACTTAACTAAACTTGCCTTGCCTTGCCTTGTTGCCTTGCCTTGCCTTGTTGCCTTGCCTTGCCTTACCTTACCTCACCTTGCTTACCTTGCCTTACGCTTAAGAAGCTCCCAGAGAATATGAAAAAACCAGGGACCGAAAATAATTGTTATTCCAGATTTCACAGCAGAAAAAGTTGGGCAATTTCAACACATAAAAATTTTCGTTATGAATAACTTTTATTTTTAAGAAAAATATTTTTTGGTTGCCGGATAACTTTTATTTTTGAGGAATAATTTTTTAGGTTGGCTCATAACAGTTATTTTCTGATATTAATTTTTTTCGGTTATTTGTGTCAAAAATCAAGAAAAATATGACTTTTTCTTTTGGAATGGATTCACATCTCTTAGCCGTGGTCGATCTGTGGTAATCATCTAACGTCATCGTCGTGATGTCAGAATTTCAAAAAGTTTTTTGACACCATGGCGGACCCTAAAAAGGTGTTTTTTATATTCGCTTCCCTTTCTGGAATCTTTCCCAGAGAAACCGGCTACCACATCGATTACCGATGACTGATTACCTAACCGAATACAAATTACTGAAGCGATTACCAAGCGGTTACTTAGTCGAATACCGATTACTAAGCGATTACATAACCGAAGACTGATTACTGAAGTGATTACCAAGCCATTACTTAGCTGAATACTGATTACTAAGCGATTACATGACTGAATACATATCATAGATGGGCACTTTGCAGTACCAGTAAAATTGCAGTAAAAATAAATTTTTACTGATAATGAAATTCAATTTGCATTATCAGTAAAATTTTACTGATTACTGAAAAAAATTGCAGTAAAAATAAATTTTTACTGATTACTGGGAAAAAATTGCAGTACAAATAAATTTTTACTGATAATGAAATTCAATTTGCATTACCAGTAAATTTTTACTGATTACTGGAAAAAATTGCAGTAAAAATAAATTTTTACTGATAATGAAATTTAATTTGCATTACCAGTAAATTTTTACTGATTACTGAAAAAAATTGCAGTAAAAATAAATTTTTACTGATTACTGAAAAAAAATTGCAGTAAAATAAATTTTTACTGATTACTGAAAAAATTGCAGTAAAAATTTATTTTTGCAATTTTGTTCAGTAACCAGTAAAAATTTATTTTTACTGCATTACTAAAAAAAATTGCAGTAAAAATAAATTTTTACTGATTACTGAAAATATTGCAGTAAAAATTTATTTTTGCAATTTTATTCAGTAAGCAGTAAAAATTTATTTTTACTGCAATTTTTTTCAGTAATCAGTAAAAATTTATTTTTACTGCAATTTTTTTCAGTAATCAGTAAAAATTTATTTTTACTGCAATTTTTTTCAGTAATCAGTAAAAATTTATTTTTACTGCAAATTTTTTCAGTAATCAGTAAAAATTTACTGGTAATGCAAATTAAATTTCATTATCAGTAAAAATTTATTTTTACTGCAATTTTTTCCAGTAATCAGTAAAAATTTACTGGTTATGCAAATTGAATTTCATTATCAGTAAAAATTTATTTGTACTGCAATTTTTTCCCAGTAATCAGTAAAAATTTATTTTTACTGCAATTTTCTCCAGTAATCAGTAAAAATTTACTGGTAATGCAAATTGAATTTCATTATCAGTAAAAGTTTACTGATTACTGCTTCTAGTAATGCAGTAAATATTTACTGCAGTGTGCCCATGTATGATACATATTAATAAAGCGATTACCAAGTGATTACTTAGCTGAATACCAATTACAAAGCGATTACATAACCAAATACCGATTACTGAAGTGATTACCTAGCGATTACTTAGCTGAATACTGATTACTAAGCATTTACATAATCGAAGAGTGATTACTGAAGTGATTACCAAGTGATTACTTAGCTGAATATCAGTTACTAAGCGACAACATAACCAAATACCGATTACTGAAGTGATTATCAAGCGATTACCAAGCGATTACAAACCTGAATACTGATTGATAAGTGATTACATAAACGAAGACCGATTACTGAAGTGATAACCAAGTGGTTACTTTGCCGATAAAAACTATTTGTTTTATTTTTTTATTTTTCAATGAATTTGTGCTTCAATTTAGTTTTACAAACATTATTTTTGATCTCTCATGATCCCTCACGAAATCAGCACAAAATTTAATAAAACTTGCATCAAATGCAACTTTAATTAATTAAATCATGTTTTTACATTCCAGAATTAATGCATCTGACATCGGCAATGAATTAAAAAGGGTATGACAAATTCTTAAATTAATTTCATATATTTGCGTAAAGTATTTAATCAACTATAGAAATGATGAGTGTTCCTCATAAAAAATTATTTTTATTACAAAATTTTAAGAAATCGATTTTTTTTAATAAAAAATGTTTGTTTAGTCATTATCTAAGAAATTAAATAATGTAATTTTTTATATTAATGTTTTGTTTTTGTGTAATAATAAATGTTTGCTTAATCAGTATGAAATGCATTTTTAATATTAATAGGACCTTTAATGTGTGGTTTAATTGCACAATGTTATATATTTTTCAAAATTAAGTAGATGCTTATATGAAATTTATGCACTTTTTTAATTCCAACATCAGATTTGAAATGACCAACCAGCGAATCTACAAAGATTATAAAACAAAAAACACTTTTTAGGGTCCACCTTAGTTTCAAAAAACTTTGAAATTCTTAAATCAGATTTGAAATCAGTGACCCCTACATACTGGCAGAACATCTATAATTTCTGACATGGTTTTATACACAGGCACAGGCGCTCAGCCGCACCAGGATCCTGTAAAAGATTCAGTAACTCCAAAAATAATTTAATATGTCTTTATTAAAAAATGTGTTCTTATGATAGTATCTTATGTGTGCAGCGTTAAGTAACCGGGGCGTGGGTTAATCGTGCTGTAGCTTTTCCGCCTGTTCAAGCTGTTCCTTTGTTCTCGTAACCGCTTAAGTTATCGGTATTCAGCTAAGTAATAACTTGGTAATCACTTCAGTAATCAGTCTTCGGTTATGTAATCACTTAGTAATCAGTATTCAGCTAAGTAATCACTTCAGTAATCAGTCTTCAGTTATGTAATCGATTAGTAGTCAGTATTCAGCTAAGTAATGGCTTGGTAATCACTTCAGTAATCAGTATTTGCTTATGTAATTGCTTAGTTACTGATATTCGTCAAAGTAATCACTTGGTAATCACTTCAGTAATCAGTCTTCGGTTATGTAATCGCTTAGAAATTAGTATTCAGCTAAGTTATCACTTGGTAATTGCTTTAGTAATCAGTATTCAGTTACGTAATCGCTTAGTTATCAGTATTCAGCTAAGAAATCGTTTGATAATCGCTTCAGTAATCAGTCTTCGGTTATGTAATCGCTTAGTAATCGGTATTCGACTAAGTAATCGCTTGGTAATCACTTCAGTAATTTGTATTCGGTTAGGTAATCAGTCGTCGGTAATCGATGTGGTAGCCGGTTTCTCTGGGAAAGATTCTAGAAAGGGAAGCGAATATAAAAAATACCTTTTTAGGGTCCGCCATGGTGTCAAAAAACTTTTTGAAATTCTGACATCACGACGATGACGTTAGATGATTACCCCAGATCGACCACGGCTAAGAGATGTGAATCCATTCCAAAAGAAAAAGTCATATTTTTCTTGATTTTTGACACAAATAACCGAAAAAAATTAATATCAGAAAATAACTGTTATGAGCCAACCTAAAAAATTATTCCTCAAAAATAAAAGTTATCCGGCAACCAAAAAACATTTTTCTTAAAAATAAAAGTTATTCATAACTGAAATGTATTTTAACCCATTTTAATAATTAATTTTAACCAATTCCAAAAAAGTTGCATAACAGTTATGTCCCTGGAAAAAACAAGTCGCAACAGTCTGTCGAGTCTGCTGTGTGATTGACTCTACACAGAGTTGTTGTTGCTATTGTTGCCTTCTTCAGACTTGATCTAAATAGCTAACATATAAAATCATGTACAATTAATTATCACAAAATATTTTAATAATTTTTTTTTTCAATAATTTAATTCATATTATAAAAACAACGGTATAAAGTTAATATATTATGTTTTAACTTGATATGACCCGAATTTGAAAAAAAAAAATATAAATGATGTATTATAATATTTTTATCATGCCAAAAAATGAATGTCCACAGTCATTTTTTTCGCACAAACATTTTAACAAAATTGGAAATTTTTTGTCCATACCAGAACAATGAATGTGTTCTAAAATCCTTTAGGAGTGAAGTAGGCTTACAAAATTTAAATCAATCGAGGGACCTAATGCCCACATATCTGCAAACCAAAGTATCAGGAAATAACAGATCCTTCATATTCATGCATAACTCGATTCCTTGAAGCATGAATGTTTTATTTTATTAGTAATTTTCAGTCATGAATGGGACTCGTAGATTGGACGTAGTTTGGTACATATTACACTCAAAAATATTTGTGTGTAAATACATATTACTAATAACTGCGTCCATTCTACGAATTTTATAAGTAGTTTCCAGCCACGAATAGGATTCGTAGAATCGACGTGTATTAGTATATATAACGAATATTTTAATCGTATTCTAAAAAAAATATTCTGTCTGAGCTAGGGTTTGAACCTTGGCACTTTAGTTTACGGGCCACGCACTCTACCACTAGGCTACACTCACTTTACAATCATACATTTCCTTATATTCGATAATTGTTCAACAAACCAGGCTAAAAGATTACAGTTGTAAATTTTTTAAACTCAACTAATACTTCGTAAATTCTACGAATAGTGCGTACGGTCAACCTACGAATGAATTTTTTCAAATATTAATTTGAATTCGTAAATAGTACGAAGCCTTAGTAAACACTGCGAATGTAATGGAAATTGAGAAATTGAGGAATGGTAAGGAATGATATCCCTATTAGTCGAAGATCATTCTTTGTAGCAACAGATGGTAAGGCATTTAAGCCAATAACGCATATGAACTTGGACGATGAGCAAATTTATGTTTTAAAGTAATTAGGCACAAGAAGAAAACAAAGTAAAATAAATTTTTTGAAAACTAAATGGTTTACCATAAATCGGCTTAAAAAAAATCATTTTTCTGTCATAAAGATGATTCAATTTGGATAGTTTTTTATTTTTTTGTCAATTTAATAAAATTGCTAACAATCTTGCAGCATTTAAATTTGAGAAAACTGCAGCGATCTAGGCGAGGGCAAAGCTTCTAACCCAAAAGCGAAAAAATTAGGAAATTCTGAATAAAGTAGGCTAATTTTAGATCAAGCACTAATTTAAAAAAAAAAATCTGATGGCAATTTCTTGTTAAGAAAACGCTTTTACATTAGAAAATGTAATGGTTAAAAGATTTTTTATGACTAAAATTTAAATAGGAAATTCGATTTGAAACGTTTATTTTATACTTCTTCAAATTCACGTTTTTTAGGAGGCGTCAACCCATTTTGAGAATTTTCTGGATTTTTTTTGCGTTACGTGCTTATATTACATCCAGGATTCAGAATAAAACCTTGCAGTGAGGTTCTGGAATATGTTTAGAAAATGAATGGAGCCCAAAACCCATCTATACATGTACCTCTTTATATTTTTATTCATACGTTTCGAATTAAAAAAAAAATAAATTTTTAAAATAATTCAAATAATACGTAAGTTTCTTAACCTTCATCGGTTTCTTATTTCTAGAAAGGAATAGGTTCCTTATGTGTAAATTTTACAGACTTCTTCCAGGAGCAATATTTTCATTGATGAATGAAATGCATGCAATCTTCTCGTTAAAAGTAATTAATTATTCATTATTTTATTTAATTGAAAAGAAAAAAATATTTTCAAATCGATTAATCGAGTATAAAATCTATATATATAAAAGTGGATGTATGTATGTGGGTATGTGCTATGTATATCACGCATAGACTCAAAAACCGCTGAACCGATCTTTATGAAATTTTCAGCGAAATTAAAACAACATCGTGAGAGTGCTCCTGGTGAGTAAGAGTTTGGTGTCGATTGGACAAAGGAGCGTGGTACCCCCATGCAACCCAAATTTACGCTATCGCCCACAAACCATAAAAAATACTATTATCGAACGGTTTTGATCGTAAAAAACTAAAATTTTGTTTAGATGGTTACTATCGGCAACTGTACTAAAAATGCGCGTAGTCGCACTTTATCTACGCCTACTTTTTCGAAATCGTGCCAATTCCTGGGTTGTACAAATTTTGATAGCGAACTATGTATATAAATGTTGCCACGCCCACTTTTACCGTCCACCAATCGATGGAACTTCTCTTTAAAAGGCGGTTTTGATCGAATAAAACTAATATTTGGTAGTTTAGTTCATATGTTTACTATGGTCGTAATATATCTACGCCCACTTTTTCGAAATCATGCCAATTCCTGAAATGTGCACAGTTTGATAGTGAAAATTGGTATGTAGGTGTAATGGGACCAAGTAGCGATCACCATCTATATATATAAAATGGAATGTGTGTTTGTTTATTTGTTTGTTTGTACCTTATAGGAGACCAAACCTCTAGACCGATCTTCCTGAAATTTTCACAGCATTTAACTGGGACTCTGGCATGATTAATATGGTATTTTTTTCGACCACGCCCACTTTTACGCCCACTTTTTTAAAATTATGTAACTGCTCCCATATAGTTTTTAACAGATTTACTTCAAATTGTATACACATTATACTCCAGGCGAGGTAGAAATAAACATTTCTTACGCCACGCCCACTTTCACGCCCCTTTTCACGCCAAATTTAAGTTTTAAACTTTTTGTTCTCTGTACAAATTTGTTCCTTCCAACGGATTATTTTTTATTTGGTAGTATATTGCTCTTAATACTGTTAACGTCGCCATATTACTAGGAACCACGCCCACTTCACCGCCCCCTTTTCTTAATTCAGATACTTATACCACTAACAATGTTTGCTACACAAAATACTTTTTTGTAATATGTATTTACCTAAAATTTTATACTTTTTTTATCTACAGGTAAGGTAGCCATAGATTTTTTATTACCAAATCCCCCTTTTTCGCCCCATTTTACTTTAATTATAATTAATCTGCTTTCAATCTATATATATATAAAAATGAATGTCTGTCTGTCTGTTTGTTTGTTTGTTTGTGATTTATAGGAGGCCAAACCGATCTTCCTGAAACTAACACAGCATTTTACTATGACTCTGGAAAGAATAATAGGCTATATGAAGTTTTTATTGGACAAAGGGGCGTGGCACTGCCCATATAACCCAAAAATTTAAATCGCCATATTTTGGGCATTTTTTGACCTACGTTGATGCTATTTGGTACATATGGTATTGGCATTAGGAATGCGTACCAGGAGAAAAGTGGGTGGGACCACGCCCCTTTTTAGGAAAATTAAAAATCGCAATATAGTCTTAACTACTGGACCGATCGTCATTAAATTTTTACAATAGGATATTCTTACGAAATAATAAATTCGTGACTATATAAAGTTGTGAGTGGACGAAGGGGCGTGGCCTCGCCCATATAACCCAAAATTTAAAATCGTCATATCTTGGGCATTTTTTTACCAACGGCGGCAGTATTTGCTATATATGGTATTGGCATGAATAGAAATACGTACCAAAAGAAAAGTGGGCGGAGCACGCCCCTTTGTTTGCGATATATTGGAGGCTGGACCTGATAACCGATCTTAAATTTTCACAGCGTTCAGCTTTGACTCAGGAATACTTATTACATGATAATATTTTTCGACCATGCACACTTCTGCACCTACTTTTTTACTACGTTTATTAACGGCTTTACCACAAATTTAAAATACATATTAATTAAAATAGTGAGGTAGCCCCATTCTCTTTCTTCCACCACTGTCTTCAAAACAGCTGATTTTATAATACGTGTTAATTAAAATAGAGAGTGGGGTAACCCCATTCTCATTCTCCCACAACTGACTGCGAAACAGCTGATTGTGTAATTGCTGCTTTTTGATTGGTCTAAAAATAAAAAGGGGGAGCATGAAGCAAATTACATGTGATTCAGTGCTGAATTCTAATTGGTTTACAACAATTAAAGAGGCAAAGCATTGCAATAATTAAATTAAATAAATAAATTTTTGTAAATATATAAATACTTTTAATTTTATTTTATACGAGGGGGTAGCGAAGCACACCGGGTTCAGCTAGTATATATGTATATATATGAATGTTGCCACGCCTGCTTTTCCGCCTTAATATATCTTAATAAAAAAAAATTAATATAAGTATGTGTGTATATCACGTAAAGACTCTGAAACCGCTGAACTAATTTTTATGAAATTTTCAGGGAAACGGTAGCAAAGTCTTGAAAATGTTCTTGTGAAGCCTGGTGCTGAGGCGTGGCACCTAAAATATAGCCCAAATTTTCGCTATCGAATAGCTTTAGAATAATAGGTCGCACAGCATCGGAAATCGGTTTCGTGAAACTGTAGGAGGTTATTAAATGCATACCAAGGATAGTTTTTGCATTATAAAAGTGGGCGTGGCACTTCCTAAACAACCCAAATTTGCTATATCGAATAACTTTGCGATTATAGATCGCACAGCCTTGGAATTCGGTATTCGACCACAATTTACACGTGCCGTTCCAGTCATAACATCTTATGGGCTTCGGACAAGGGGGCGTGGTAGTAACGAGCCGGGTCTCAGCTAGTTAAAAAAATGAAAAATTGGCAAAATATTGCAACAAAAATTAACAATAAAGCAGAATAACAGTGACATAGGCGCGCCTAGATTATGATGTGTAAATTTTACACACTAGAACCTATTAGGGACATTTTTCTGTAGGGTAGCAGCGACACCTAGCGTGAAAAAAACCTAGAAAACATAAATTTTCCATACGATTTTTACATTGAGCCAAAATCCTAGCTCGATTTGATAAACTTATAGTAAAGAAATATCAGCTTGAAGTTGAAAAGTGTGTAAAATTTACACAAAGAACCGATTAAGGTTTATTTTTGCAGATTATATGGATTTTACCCTAATAAATCCAAATCTGATAAAACTCAGGCCGCTCGCAATTGGTTTATGAGTTTAAGCCTCCAAAACTGGAAAAATGGTTTAAAAATCTTGCTGGATTTATTCAGTTAAAAAAAAAATGGGAAATTTTTCTATTCTTATTTGAAAAGTGGAAAACTTGGGGGGCTAAATAGTAATTAATGCAATTTTATTTAAGGACGAAGAAGACCACATATTATATAATTTACTAAAAATATTTGTTGAGAAAAAAATTTTTAAAATTACATGAAAAAAAAAATTTAATTTGCAAATGTTTCAGACATAAACGAGATAGATTTTTACCCCTTCTTTGATGTATATATATGGGTGTTTCTCTGGTTATGCACGCGACATTTGTACGCGTTTTATTGTGTTTGAATATTAAAAAAATAGAAGTGGATTGGAATTTTGGAATGAATTCTAGAATCGTTACATTGTTTGTGATGAGTTCTTTCTAAAAAGTATATATAATGGTAAATTGAGCTCTGGGTACCCAAATGCCATGCAATCAAAGTTGACTTACTCACGTGACAAAAATAGAAGTGCCTTTTAGGACCGTAAGAAAAAGTGCGAAAGTAAGCGAATTGTAGGAGGTTTTTATTTCGGAAAAAATGTTTTTATAAAGGTTAGTAATGGGCCTTTATAATCATGTTTTGTTCAAAAGCAACTATGCATGGGTTGGCGAAGAAAAAAATAAATTGTAAATTATGCACGTGATATTACGCACGTGACACTTTTTACCTTCATACATATTTTAGTAATTTTACATATATTTTCAGAAGTTTTTTACAAAAAAATTAAACTTTTATTCAAAAATGAAAAATAAAAAATAAAAATATACTACAAAATTAATCCAACTTAATTTTTTCCTTGAGTGAGTATCCTGTTCGAGCAACATTTATGTATTCATTATCTTGTCACGGTGGACCATTTCAGAGAAATACCCATATATAATTTTCTTATGTGTACAAGTGTGGGTACAAACCGGCGTATCATGATAACAAAATTAGTACCAAATATCTCAGAAAATAGATTTATATAGCTTACATTTTCTTTATGTGCATTCTAGAGGCCTCTTCTCCCCTAGAACAAATCCTGCGGACGCCCTTGTCTGTAGCAACTCTCGTATGAGCAATTTTTCAAATATCTAAAAATATTCCAGATGCGAAGGACATATTAAAAATTTTGGCATAGGAGAGCAGACAGAGCGTGAGCACAATTGTATATGAATTTCAATTAATCTACTCCGAAATGCAATTGGAAATAGTTAGTGTAGATGTATATTTTAAATACACATCAGTTGTTTCTTAAACAATTAATTAGCCGTTCAGCTACTCTTCTGCTGTGCTTGCTTACGCTCAATTCTATTTACCTGGCGCTGCTGGCACAAAATGGCGGGAACTACTCTTACGTCATACAAACTCAAACAATGGCAAAACGACTGCGACGACAACCATTCACCTCGATACTGCTGAAATATTTTTGCTTTTTGTATTACAATCTCTACTGTTGCATAAACGAGTAGTTAATTCAATGCTCGGTTTTGTGGTTAATAATGTTTGGTGCCGAAACAGCTAGATGATAAAATACTTATAATTCTAAATAAAAATTTCTTATGGATTTTTTTTTTTGACACTTTTGCTGTCATCTTTGTGGCACACTGTATTGATTAGGTTTAAAGAGACTGAAGCCTAAAGTTATGCAATATTTATTTGCAGACATGTACTTTAAATGCAATTCAAGTTGTCGTTTTACCTTTAAATTTTACGCCAATCATAAAATTCTCTTTTCAACTAATTAACTAAATTTTTCGATGGACCATTTCAATTTCCCAAACAATCATCATAAATACATCGCTACCAACACAAAGTATAAACACGAAAGAAAGAAGGATTAAAAAAAAAGAAAAAACATGCGAACACCAGAAATTAGCGTGCATCTTAGAAGGATCGTGGGAAGTTTTTTAAGATTTCAAGAAAATTGCACATTTAAAACATTTGTGCGTTATATACATATAGTACTTGCTGCAGCATCCCAAAAACAACAACAGCATAGCATTCTATGGCATATAATGATGAGAGTCTAGCGCATGCATCGACGGTACATGCGACAACAACCACAACAACAAAAACAACAATAGAGAAAAATTAAAGAACAGATAGAATTATGCATGTTCTGGTTTTGTGTTCAATTTTTTTTTTTGTTTTTATTGTTCCTTGCCTTATTTCGAATGAGACCCCTAATTGTATGCAGAAGAAAAAAAACCACGACTTAAAAAAATTATTGTCACTCTCAGAAAATTTTTACTCACGCTGTCAAAACCAAGCGAGTAGATAGACAAAACACAAAAACGAAAAAAATACTATATGCACAATATGTATGAGAGGAAAAAAATAATTGAAAGAAACCAGAAACGCACGAGTATTTTTCATAAAAAAAGAAAACAAAAAAAAGGGGTGAGCCTGGGCCGACGACTGTTCATGCAGAAAAAAATAACTACCACTAACTACTTGATGCCGCTTGGTCGAAAGGGTGTCCTGTTTTTTTTTTTTTTTTTATTCGCTAATGCTTTGCTTTGGTTGACTTAGCTTTAAAGGTGTACTTTTTTTCTCTGCATTTATTGAAAGGAAAAAACAGACATTTAAGCAGCTAGACAGCTATTGATAAAATATTCGCAAGCTTTATGCCCACTTGTATTGAGTACCCATGAAAAGAACAATTATTTATAAGCTTTCCAGTATCTTTTGTACGCAGAGAAGCTATAATACTAGGTCGTTCAAGATGCTGCCTGTCTCCAAGTGACATTTTTGACGTGTGGCAACCTTAACTTGAACACAGCATAAATGTCAGATCGATCTGACAATGAATAGTGACGTTACAGTGTTCTAAATTAAACAACTTTTGGAAATATTATAAAAATGGATAAAGAAGAATTGCGTGCCTTGAATAAGCATTATGTTTTGCGTACACTCAGAAAAAAGTTTCAAGAAAATCTAGAAAAATAGCACCGAATCGTTAGAAAATCGGGCTTCATTCAGCACCATGGCTGATTTTCTAAAAATAAAGTATATGTTTTTCGTCAAATTGACACCAGAAGTGTGAAAAAGTTTAGGAAAATTATCCAATCATTTACGAACTGTTTCGCTAAATTAAAGCAACTTAGCGCAATTGTGTTGAAATCTTCCCAGATGAAAAACAAATGAACTGCCTGCCGATGGAAGGAATATGGCAGGTTATAATTTTAACCCATTTTCTACCAGTGTTCGATTATTCGAACGTATAAATTGTCCATTTTCAATAATTTTTTTAACTATGAAAGTAAATTAAATCAGGAAGATCGTTGATATCATATATTACTTTGTATCATTGGCTATTTGAAAATAGTATTCACCCCCGTAATTTCAAGGGGGTGGAAGGTGTGGTTGAAAAATACCTAGCCAATAAACCTTTCTTGCAAATAATATTAAATATATATGTATAGTTAAAAATATATATGTGTAGTTGGTGGCGGCCGAGCCTAGTGGGTAGAGTGCGTGGCTCCTAAGCTAAAGAACCGCGGTAGCCCAGGTTCAATTCCAGCTCAGACAGAAAGTTTTTTCAATTGAATTAATTTTTCTGTTACGTCGTCACCTCTCTGCAGACAATGGCAAACCTCAGAGAGTAAAAATTGCCATGTAAAGCTTCTTGAGAACATAAGCCGTTCGGAGTCGGCATAAAACAAGTAGGTCCAGTTCTCGGTCATTTGTGATCAAACATTTAATAACACGCACAACACAATTGATCAATAGAAAGCTGGGTCAAAGTCCATCCAAGGGCTGAAATGGCCAGTTTATTTTTTTTATTTTTATAGTTAAAAAAAGAAAGTAATGATGAGTTCTTTTAGCCAAAAAACAAAGCTATCTTTTGCAATAAAAAAATCCAGACCTAGCAACACCTGGATGACACAGGTATGAATCAGAGTTAGTATTCGATTAATCGAACGTTTTGCTTATCCCATACAAATACGCTACGTCAAATTTTACCAGCGTATAGAAATTTCACACGAAAATAATTCATTAAATAATAATTCACACGAAAATAAAAATGAGATAAGCGCCAACGTTCGATTAATCGAACATTTGATTTTTTGGCATAACGGAAAAACGGATTGATTTTGAAATTTTTTTATGACGGATTTTAAATCGGGGGACCCTAATACTCTAGAAATATACTTTATATCAAAAAATTCAACAATTTTTGCAGCGCGGTAAAAAATGGGTTAATGCTAAGGTAAGAAGTTTATATTTTTAAATTTTAAAAACTTCCTCTTTACTTCTAAATAAAAGTATCATGTTTGCTAATGTAAAATTTCGGTTAATTTTAAGCGACAACCAGCCCGATTTTGATTATTTTTGCCGGGAAATCGTAAAAGGGAGTTTTCGATTTTAAGATAAAGTTCAAGAACACTTTGAAGAACAAAAAATGTGATATCTTTATCTGCTATATAAAAAATGAAAACTCCTTTTTCCGATTCCCAGCGAAAAACTATTCAGAATCGGGCTGAACAACTTCAATGTTTTCATGATTGTTTTAATTCGCCGAAACTTTGTGTTTTCGTCGAAGCTCTTTTGATAGCAACAATGTTGCTATGTATACTATTTTGACGAAATCACAACAGTGTGAATGGCTCAGTTGGCTAGGGCTGGAGTAGTGAGCTCAAATCCCATCAGAGACATCATTTTATTTTTTTCTGAATGGATTTTAGTGTTGTTTTGGTATTTTTTTAGTTTGTTCTTTTTTTTAGTGATTTCGTTCTGTTTTTCGTACTAATTGTTTAAAATAACAAAGCGAACGCGTTAATTTTCTTACTCTGTGTTCGTACGTTTATTCTTAATGAAGCAAAATAAGCGACGATTGGTTAAATAAGCGACGATTGGCACTTATACTTACGCGGCCGAAGTTCAAGTCTCCGGATAATGATACCCCCTTATATCTTTCATACCCGCTTATATCTTTTTTCTAAGGGCATGTCCTAGAGCGACATGTCTATCAAATCAACTCATGGTATGAATGCAGAATTAATACCGTGAGATGCATGCAGCATTGCTGCTAGGGCAGTTCACTTGGCAGACATTTATTGATTCTGCATTCATACCATGAGATGCATGCTGCATTGCTGCTAGGGCAGTTCATTTGGCAGACATGCTGCCCTAGGACATGCCTATAGAAAAAAGATATAAGCGGGTATGGAGGCGAGCGTATCTCCTGGCCTTCCGTGGCATGTTGCCGGCATACATACAGCAGGGCTAATTTTCCAACTGGGTTATTACATTTGAGTAATTTTTTTCTACCGTTTATTAATTAGCGGCTATAACTAAGTACGAGAAACATTTTCTCTGAAAATAAGAAATTTTCTGCCGTTTATTAATCATCGGCTATACGAGCAAAACTTTCTCTGAAAATAAGAAATTTTTCACCGAATTCCTGGAAAAATTTTGTAAGTTTTGCAAAAAAAAACATTTTTTAAGATTTTAAACAGCGTTTTATGAGAATTATGATTTTAATACTGACGAAAAACATTATTATTATCATCATCATCATCGTCATCATCATCATCATCATCATCATCATCATTATTATTATTTTTTTTTATTATTATTATTATTATTTATCATTATTATTATTATTATTATTATTATTATTATTATTATTATTATTATTATTATTATTATTATTATTATTATTATTATTATTATTATTATTATTATTATTATTATTATTATTATTATTATTATTATTATTATTATTATTATTATTATTATTATTATTATTATTATTATTATTATTATTATTATTATTATTATTATTATTATTTATTATTATTATTATTATTTATTATTATTATTATTATTATTATTATTATTGTTAAGGATCGCTGCTATTTTTATAGATTAATTCGCACGTTATAAAACAAATATGTAATTCTTTTATTAATATTCAGCACATGTTAATATAAGGACGGTTATAAAGAGAATGACAAAATTAGATGAATGAGTTTTATAAAGAAAAACAATAAAAAAAGTATAAAAACAAAAATGTTCTAAATATGACAGCTCTCAGAGCGTTGCCACACTAACATGCGTATTGCAGTTGATGACTTCGGGAATCTTCAACACGCCCTCTCAATAAGCAGGTTATCTCAGGCAGAAATACCAAGTCCTTCTAAGCATCTCTGATGATTCACTCTCGCCAAAGCCTTTGTCAGCACATCTGCAGTCATATCTTTTGTGGAAACATGCTTCAAAACAAAACATCCAGCACCAATTGATTCCCGAACAAAATGATGTTTGATATCGATGTGTTTCGTACGGGCATGAAAAACGGGATCATTCGCCAAATACTGAGCACTTTGATTGTCCACAAAAATAGTAATTTCAGCTAATTTTTGTAAATGAAGCTCGTTCAGAAAACTTCGTAAATAAATAGCTTCTTTTGCTGCTTCGGCTAAACTTATGTACTCGGCTTCTGTTGACGATAATGCCACTGTACGTTGTTTTTGCGACTTCCAAGTTATCGCAGCTCCACTGAGTATGAAGACGTACCCTGTGTATGATCGTCGATCTACAGAACAACCACCCCAGTCGGCATCAGTAAATCCTAACAACGACTTACCAGTCTTCTTATATATCAGACCTATGTTCACAGTTCCAGCAAGATATCGTAAGACCCTTTTTGCAGCAATCCAATGACACCTTTGAGGTTTATTTACAAACTGCGCTAATCTTGAAACCGCGTTGGAAATATCAGGTCTCGTTGCTACCGATAAATACATTAATGAGCCAATCAATTCTCTATATGGACATTCTTCAACTAAATTGTCATCCATGTTATCAAAATGCATCTTTATTTCTGCAGGCGTCGCTAAGGAATTGCACTCACTCATTCCATACTGCTTAAGCAATTCCAAAATGTAAAAACTTTGCTTTAATTTAACTTCTGAATTAGTCTGATTTATTTCTAAACCAAGACAATAATTCGCTTTGCCAAGATCCTTGATCTCAAAATCCTCTAAAAGTTGTCGTTTCAGCTTCTCAATACTATTGCTACTACACGACGCAACAAGTATGTCGTCCACATACACCAACAAAAGCATAAAATTTTTATCTTGGTTACCATAAAACAAACATGGCTCATTTACTGTTGGTTTTAAACCAACGCTAACCAGCTTTTCTTTAAGCTTAATATACCACTGTCTGCCAGCTTGTTTCAAACCATATAACGCCCTCTTAAGCCTGCAGACATTTCCACCTTTCTGCAAGTCTTTAAGCATATTTCTTACTCGGATTCCAACAATTGAATTATTGGACTCTTTGAGCGCAATGCGTTCTAGCATTTCTTTTAACATATCTGGCACCTTCATAAGAACTCTTTCCTCTAATGAAGCATTCAAAAACGCAGTCACAACATCGAACTGCCAGACTGTGAGCCCAAACTGCACTGACAAGGCCAATAACAACCTAAGTGTTTCTAGTCGCGCGACTGGAGCAAATGTTTGATGGTAATCAACGCCATATGTTTGACTAAAACCTTTTGCTACTAGACGAGCTTTACGCCGCTCAACTTTTCCGTCTGGCCCATGCTTATTTGTTAGCACAAAACGGCAGCTAACAACATTTTCGTCAGCAGATACTTTTAAAACATCCCAAGTATCATTTTTTACAAGACTCACCACTTCTGATTCTATTGCATCTTTCCATTCTTCACATGCAGCACCCATTAATGCAGCTCGCACGTTGAACTCAGCAACACCGGCAAAAACATCATCTTCATAGCTATCAGGAACGGTTTCTTCTTCAATAGGCACCTCCTCTAGCTCTTGTGTCGATTTGCATGAATGAAAAAGCTTCCTCGGGCGCCCTCTGCGCCCTGTGCGCAATAACTTTGGCCTTCCAGAAATTCTGAATTCTCCTTCTTTGTTCTGTAAATCTGAAATGTCGGTAGCTTGGCTTTGCAGCGGTTGTGGAGAGAATTCGACGACTTTTGGCTGATTGTCGTCATTAATATCGACCTCCTTTGAAAACGTAAACAACTCATTTAATGTATTTAAATTCATAAACTGCCTTTGGGTTTCTTCTAAGAATTTTACATCACGTGCAAATATTACTTGGCGCTTGCTTGGAACCCATATGCGGTAACCCTTCCTATCTCGAGGATAGCCCACGAACACGCCTTCAAATGATCTTTGCGCAAGTTTATCTTTGGTAGGGTCTTTATCAAAAAACATTACTTTTGAACCAAATGTTCTAAAATAGCTCACCTTAGGCTTCTTATTAGTCCATTTTTTATATGGTATATTTCCATTTAAAGTGCTAGACGGACATCTATTTCGGATATGGCTTGCTGTGGCTATTGCCTCTGACCAAAAAGTTGAACTCAAACTAGATTTTATTAAAAGACACCTTGCCATATCTAAAAGTGTGCGGTTCATCCTCTCAGCTACTCCGTTTTGCTGTGGAGTTCGAGGAATAGTCAGCCTCCGCTCGATCCCATTATCCGCAAGATATTTGTCAAAATTACCATTGCAATACTCACGCCCATTATCTGACTGCAAGCATTTTACTTTCTTGCCTGTCTGCTTTTCAACAAAATTTTTGTAAAGCTGAAATGCTTCAAGAACGCCGCACTTCTCCCGTAAGAAATAAACTTCACACCACCTGGTGCTGTCATCAATAAAAGTAACAAAGTACTTTGCGCGACCCAAAGATTCTACTCGAAAAGGGCCAACAACATCAGAGTGCACTATCTTCAGTATTTCTGTGCACGGAAGTCGACATTTATTAAATGGCAACGCAGTCATTTTACCCTTTAAACATACCTCACACTGGGCTAGTTGTTCAATGTTGCTTACGTCGATTGCAGGTAATACACCTTTACGCACTAGTTTTATCAAGTCTTTCCCGTTTAAATGACCCAACCTATCATGCCACTTCAACAGTTCGGAGCAGTCAGGTTGAGCTACCGCGCACTCGAAATCTTCGCGTATATAATATAAGTCGCCTTTCCGATCCGCGATTACCGAATTATTTCCACGATCGTCACAAACATACGCATTGTTCTTGCAAAAAGTCACTTTGTGTGCCTTATCTGCTATCTTGGCAACTGAAATAAGATTTGTTCGCAAGTCTGGAACAAATAATGTATTTTTAAGTTCAATTAAACGGTGACCTCTATCACTAGCCACAGACAATTCCACTACACCTTTGCCTTTGACTGTAGCGCATGCCTTACTGGCCAAATTAAGTTTTGCATTTTGCGATTCAGTAATTGTTTTAAACAAAGTTTCATCGCCACACAAATGTGCTGTACACCCACTATCTAAAATCCAGGCCTTTTGCACTCCGTTTGAATTTGCAACACACGCACTACCAGCATCAGCTGTTACAGTATGGCTTACTGCATAAGATTCATCAACGCTGTGAGCCGACTGCTTGATACTTTGGCTGACGTCAACCTTCTTTGCGGAACAAACATTCGCCTTATGTCCTGGTGCACCACATTTATAGCATTTTAGCTCACCTTTCAACGTGCCTTTGAACTTTCTTCGATTAGAAAATCGTTTACGCTCATTTTGTCGAGTACCAGCAGCCATGGCTATGACCATATTTCCAGGTGCTTGCTTTCGTGCTTCGCTTTCTTCAATAATTTTTACTTTTAACACTTCAGCAGTCGGTAGCTCATCTCGCGATTCAATTGCACATCTAAAATTTTCATACGATGTGTGAAGGCTATATAGCAACATAATTGAAAGCAAATCTCCATTTATCTGCACACCCATGCTCTCGAGTTTGTCTACAGCATCGAAAAATTTTGAAATGTGGTCTTTCACATCTCCGCCTTCTTCAAGTCTCTGAAGCATAAGTTGTTTCAACAAAGTCGCCTTGCGTGCCGGTCCTTTTGACGCATAAATTGACTCCAACTTTTTCCAAACCTCGCGCGATGTCTCACAACCACGGATTTGCTTTAATTCAGATGGTTGAATCGATAGAATCAAGTCCGCCTTGGCCTTTTTGTCTTGCTTCAACCACGTATTTCTGGCAGCAGCAGATGAAGCGTCACCCTCAGCTGGCATTGAGCTCGTGCCATTGACATACTCCCAGAGATCGTTTTTAGTAAGCAGGGCTTCCACTTGCATACTCCACGTATCATAGTTTTCCTTCGACAATAGCTCGATACGCGAAGAACTGGACACGGAAATTGAAGTCATTATATCAGTTGTTCCACGACACTTTTCTTGATTCTCGTTTTGAACATCAACTTTTGCTACACCGTCTTTTAAGTCAATGTGCTGTGTTTGAATATTAATATTTTTAGAATTGCTCATTACACGAATAACCAAATTAAATCAATAAAACAGCTTGGCGCATCTGGGCCCATAACCTGTTAAGGATCGCTGCTATTTTTATAGATTAATTCGCACGTTATAAAACAAATATGTAATTCTTTTATTAATATTCAGCACATGTTAATATAAGGACGGTTATAAAGAGAATGACAAAATTAGATGAATGAGTTTTATAAAGAAAAACAATAAAAAAAGTATAAAAACAAAAATGTTCTAAATATGACAGCTCTCAGAGCGTTGCCACACTAACATGCGTATTGCAGTTGATGACTTCGGGAATCTTCAACAATTATTATTATTATTATTATTATTATTATTATTATTATTATTATTATTATTATTATTATTATTATTATTATTATTATTATTATTATTATTATCATTATTATTATTATTATTATTATTATTATTATTATTATTATTATTATTATTTTTATTATTATTATTATTATTATTATTATTATTATTATTATTATTATTATTATTATTATTATTATTATTATTATTATTATTATTATTATTATTATTATTATTATTATTGTTACTATTATTTTTATAATTATTATTATTATTTTTATTGTTTTTATTATTATTATTATTGTTATTGTTATTATTATTATTATTGTTATTATTGTTATTATTATTATTATCATTATTATTATTTTTTATTATTAGTAGTAGTATTATTATTATTATTATTATTATTATCATTATTATTATTATCATTATTATTATTATTATTATTATTATTATTATTATTATTATTATTATTATTATTATTATTATTATTATTATTATTATTATTATTATTATCATTATTATTATTATTATTATTATTATTATTATTATTATTATTATTATTATTATTATTATTATTATTATTATTATTATTATTATTATTATTATTATTATTATTATTATTGTTATTATTATTCCCATGCCACTCTCCCCCCCGCATACCGCGCGAGACGGGGTCCATTTAATCCGAACATGACGGCAGTGGTCGACTGCAAGCCACTTCGGAACTGAAGTTTTTACATATTCACTTATGTATATTTTAATTTATTTAGTTAATTTAGTCACAGGTTTGTTCATTGTTTTATGTTGTTGTTATTGGTTTAAAAATTTCCGCACTATTGTTGTTGTTTTTAGTATTATTGCTTTTTGAATGTTTGTATGGAGATGGGGGTCTATTTCTATTAATTCTAGGTATTTTACTAAGGTCTTTGTAGTTATGCCTGTTGCTGATATGACTATTGGTATTATTTTAACTTGTTCTTGTTTCCAGAGCTCTTTTAGTTCGATTGCTAATGGAGTGTATTATTGTTATTATTATTATTATTATTATTATTATTATTATTATTATTATTATTATTATTATTATTATTATTATTATTATTATTATTATTATTATTATTATTATTATTATTATTATTATTATTATTATTATTATTATTATTATTATTATTATTATTATTATTATTATTATTATTATTATTATTATTATTATTATTATTATTATTATTATTATTATTATTATTATTATTATTATTATTATTATTATTATTATTGTTATTATTATTATTATTATTATTATTTTTATTATTATTATTATTATTTTTTGTTATTATTATTATTATTATTATTATTTTTATTATTATTATTATTATTTTTATTATTATTATTATTATTATTATTATTATTATTTTATTATTAACATTAAATTAAATTAAATTAAAAAATTACCACTATCCGGAGACTTGAACCTCGGCCGCGTGAGTGTAAGTGCATGGGCTTATCCATTCGACCATCGCAGTTGCTAAACAATCGTCGTTTAATTTGCTACATTAAGAATCGTTCGCTTCTTAAGTCATTGTAAAGCATTTTTTTCTAGAAATATAAGAAAAGCATCCTTAAAACAAATGTTTTGTGGTGTAAAAAAAAAACTTGCATGTATATTTCTATAAAATATCCTAGTATTGTAACTTATATTTCTCCAAATTTAAGAAATGATGCTGTAGAATATTGAAAGCAGACTTGATATCAATGCAGTTTTCTTCTAATTATTTCCGTTTTTATACAATTTTTGGAAATTTAACTTTAATCATACCTTCATCTCCTATATGAGATAACTAGTTATGATATGATATACTAGCTGAATATTGAAGCTTATAAGAATTAATTGAAAATTCCCCGAGAAAAATCATTCAGAATTGGGCGGAGCTACTGGTTTCAACAGGACGCACAGTAGATCGTGTAGTGGGCCAAAATCAAAAGTTTTTTGTCTCGAAACCTAACAAAATGGGTATCGTTGTAAAGAAAATACTTTACAGAAAGTAAATACAAATAATTAGTCCAACAAAATAATATTTTTGGATTCTATAGCCCTTTAAAATCACTACTTTTGGACAATTTTATTGTTGTAGATTTTTTGTTTTTGAGCGTCTAGAAAAAAATATTTTTATAAACACATTTTTTAAAGTATTAAGACAATTTTATTTTTGGTTTTAATGAAAATTATAAAAGAAAAACAGTTTTCAATATAAAAAAAAAGAAAAATTAATTGTATTTTTGATAGGATTTTGTAAATTGTCAAAAATATAGGAAATTTAAAAAGTTTTCCAATTGAAGCAGTCAAACAAAAAAAATTCCACCGATTCCCGCATTCATGTTAAGAAATATCGTAAGAACGTTTTATTGTCTAGCAGTATCTTTTAAAAAAATTCACTGAATGGTACCGTTTCTTTGTAAAATGTAATTTTGAAAAATGTTCAAAAATAACTATTTCACTGAAATTTTTTATCGTATTTAGACCAAAAATTGTTAATTAAGTTTATATGGTTAATGTCAGCGGCCACTAAAAATCGGCGTGGTTTCACTGTAGCTACGCCAATTCAAATATTCCGAAATTACTGGGCCGATTAAGCTGAAATTTTGGCAGTGGATTTGTTACGAGTACGTAATGGTTTAGGAAAAACCATTGCCACACCCCTTTTTATCGCCCTTAAATCAATAAAAATGCTATATTTCAGACTAAATCAACTGACTGAAAAAATTAGAAAGTATTAACCCGTAGCTCAACATTTATATTTATATTATTTCTTCCAGAAAAGATCCAAAATATTAACTATTCTCAAAAAATGGAGGACAAGAGATTATTTGTTGTAAAAAGATTATATTGAAATTTCCATTTTTTACACTCTTACATATAACTTATAATTTATGGACTTATGGTCAAAAATTTTGTCAGTATAGCAGATCTCTCCAATGATTTTTTATGAAGAAAATCAATTTTTTCAAGATGTTGTTTTTGTATTTCTTACCAAGTTGTAGAGCTTCAAAAAAAATTTGTGTGAAAAAATGTCCTAAAATCTCTTAAAAGTCAATAGTTATTCAAGTCTATGTTTAACCCATTTCCAGCTATTGGTACATTTTTGCATCAGTAACTTTAGAATTTTTTCCAGGTGAGCGCGGAAGTGATATTACCTGGCGCTATAGGGATTATGTATGTAAGTATGGACCTTGAACAATATACATTATTTTTGTTTACTTGGATTTTACGCCCACGGCAATTTTTGGGTTTTTGAATTTTTGCAAATCCCAATATCGCAAATTGCTTTTCAATAGTAACTATTATAAGTTTTAAATTGTATGTTAAAATAAATTTAGATTCTGTTTGCTGTTTTGTAATGGGCAGGTACGGCTGTGAAGCTATATGCTGCAGCTCGTGGTGCAAAAATGCATCAGGCCGCCTAGCCCCAGCCTGTGGAGGTAAAAATTTCAGACTGAACAGTTTGTGAGATATTGGTCACAGAGCAGCGTGCTTGCCTTTTATATATTAAGATTAATTCTAACACTTTTTTCGTTATGTTCTCCCTTTCGTTCTCGTTGTGATTTTGGCGTAGAAAGGGCCTTCGTTAAATTTTGTTTTTGTTCTTTTCTCTCTTGTGCGCAATAACCCTTGTAAAAATTTGTCGATGATGACATTGTAATGGAGAGCTGTAAGCGGCTTTCGACAAAACCTTGTTTGTGTAGCAGTGAAGTGTGTTTGTGCTATGTTTATATCCAAACCAAAACAAAGTTTTATGTATAAAATAGAGTAGAAAGGATTTGCGTTCAACATTTTTTTTGTTCTCTCCAATTTTGTGCATACCTACTCCCGTCGTCACTTACTGAGTAAGGTAGATGTCATCAGTGTCTTAGCGGAGATGCCCGAACAAATGTTATTTTGAATTGTATACAGGCGTTGGAGGCGCTGCACTGTATGTTAGAAATAATTGGTAACGTCATTAATACTGGGTTGTGTTTTTGGCATAAAGAGGATATTCGGTAAATTTGTTTTGTCATGTTTTTGTTCTCTTCTATCTTGTGATTACCTACGCCCATCGTCACTTACAGTGTAAGGTATATGTCATCAGTGTTTTAGCGGCCATGTCAAAACAAATGTAATAGAGAATTGAAAGCAGGCCTCGCATCTGCATTGTATTTAAGAAATAATTGGTTACGTCATGTGTTTATTTACCACTGGGAAGCAGCACACCTACTCCCATCGTCGCTTAATGTGTGTAAGGTAGATGTCATCAGTGTTTTAGCGGCCATGCCCGAACAAATGTAATTGAGAATTGTATACAGGCGTTGAATACAGCCTCTCAGTTACATTGTATTTAAGAAATAATTGGTAACGTCATGTATTAATTTACCACTGAGAACACAGAGAGAATTCTCTTTGTGTAGGCCTGAAAGTTGTTTGATTAAATAAGAACTAAGTTAATCCTCAAAATTAAGCAAAAGCTTAACATTATGTAATGTTTGATTAAAATATTGATTTTCTTTATTTTTGTTGTCTACAACAATTGGCAAAACTTCAGAACTTCGACACATTTTTTGTTGTTGTTAATGATTTACGCACACACATACACACACACACACACTTGATTCTCCCATATACATGTATTACAATAAGAAACAAAAACGAATAACTTACGACGTCACTTCCGTTTTTCTATGTGTACGTATGAACGACGGTATGTAAAGCTGTGTGAGGTGTGTGTTTTAATGGCGAGAGCGCATGTTTAAACGACACACACACACACACACACAACACTGTCTAGCTTCCACAAAAATGAAATAAAAGTATTTTATTAAATGTTGCAGATACATAAGAAATAAAAAACTTGAAGTATTGAGAATTTCAAGAGCAATTTTATTGTTTTTGTTTAAAATTTAAGCGGAGCACTAGAAAGGAGAGAGAAATAGAGTAACGGAGAGAAAGAGCGAGAGTGCGAGAAAGAACGCCAGTAAATACAAATAAGTAATTAGACCTTAAAGAACAGCTTATAATGTAAGCACAAATAATGCCACTTTTTATTGCTGCATTGCTTGTATTGGCGTGTGACAAATCAACAATAAGAACGACAAAAAAATTTAAATTGTACAATGTTTTGTTACAATTTATCTATACTTAAATTCACAAGTCTACAAATACTCACATTTGGCCTAGTTATAAAAATTCAATTTTTTAAATTAATACGTAAAAACATTACTAATAGTCTGAATTTGACATAAACTAATATTTTCATGTTACATTTTAAAATTAAAAATATAACGGCTCTACTTTGGTGCCGTTTAAAGCAAAAAAAGCGAGTAGTAGTAGATCTACTACTATTTTAAAAATGGCCAAAATCATTTTTAAAGTACTAATCAATTTACTTTACTGTAAATTTGACAAAAATAAGACTAAATTATGAGAAGAAAATAGTAGTAGATCTACTACTATTTGTTTTTCCCCTCTTTTTGACTAACATTATGAATTCTTAAAGACATAACGTTGAATTGGCGCTAAAAAAATACAATTCTCAAGTGTTAGTAGCATATATGAAGTGAAAAAATTCAAAAATTCCTACAAAACTTTCTCTTGCCGCATCTCTTGGGGTGGCATCTTTCTAGTACAACTTCCATGAGCATTTGGTTAACTCGGCTTCAATTTTAGTTGTTTTATTTTTATTTTTTTACTCCGACTTAGGTTCCACACGCCAACAAATTGCCGGGCCTGCCTGATACTTGGACGCGCTCAGCGTCAATTCAATTTACTTTACTGTAAATTTGACAAAAATAAGACTAAATTATGAGAAGAAAATAGTAGTAGATCTACTACTATTTGTTTTTCCCCTCTTTTTGACTAACATTATGAATTCTTAAAGACATAACGTTGAATTGGCGCTAAAAAAATACAATTCTCAAGTGTTAGTAGCATATATGAAGTGAAAAAATTAAAAATTCCTACAAAACTTTCTCTTGCCGCATCTCTTGGGGTGGCATCTTTCTAGTACAACTTCCCCGAGCATTTGGTTGACTCGGCTTCAATTTTAGTTGTTTTATTTTTATTTTTTTTACTCCGACTTAGGTTCCACACGCCAACAAATTGCCGGGCCTGCCTGATACTTGGACGCGCTCAGCGCGTTCAGTGCTTTGTATGGCTCTCGTATTGCTGGTTGTGCTGTTGTTTGGTGGCGGTCTTTGCTCGAGACACCGTCTGTTACTGCTTGTTTCCTGTTTTACCTACCCGCAAATTTATTCTAAACCCGCTGCTGAACCTTGCAGCCACCACAAACTCCGCCGTCATTGTTGTTGTTGTTTCAAATCGTGATAAACTATCGTAACAGTGTTGGTTTCATGTTTGTTTCTTTTCTGTTTGTTTTGTATCTGTGTGTCTGTGTATCTACACAAAAATGCGTGATGTATCTGTGAAAGCCGTAGCGTCGTTTTGAATTTGTGGCAGTTTGAGGAAAAGTGCGTGCGCCTGATGTGAAATTTTTGTTCACGAACTAACGCCATCGTCAACGCTGCAGCAACAAGAACAACAACCACCAACGCCACCACCATCACCATCATCTATCTCTATCAACAACGCTAAGACCGGTCTCTGCGCCAGCTACTACAGATAGAAACGACGCATTTTCGATTTTTATTTTTTTTTTCTGTGGCAACTACAAAGATGGAGCGTCGTCGCCGTATTCACATGTATCTGCTGTTATGGAGTTCGTTTTGGAGCTGCTATTGGAAGTATCTTAATGGTGGCTGTTGAGGAAAATCTACAGAAAACTCAACCTGCTGTTGCCAATACCGCTAACGGGATGCTGACGGTAATGAAGCGCGAGACGTGATGTAGCTAAAGCATCTAAAATACACAAAAAATAAAACAAAGTTCTGTCAAAGACCGCCGCCGCCAACGCCAAAATAAAAGAAAAAGTAAAGCAAAAAACAAACATTTAAAACAACACAAAATTGAAAAAAAATTATCAACAATATAACTTGTCCAAGACTGACGTCACGCTCATGCAAACTCGCCTCAATCAAAATCAAAGAAGCCAAAAATCGCTCAACGACAAGTTGCAGAAAAGCGTAAAAGAATAATTGATAAAAAATATATATATATATATACCTATTATATATTAAGATGAGCTGACGATAGAAAAGCGGCAGCAGCAGCAAACAACGATAGAATAAAAAACGCAACAACTACAAAAAAAACGTGTGTGATAAGAAATGGAAACTCATTCTTTGTAGCTAATTTAAAATTCCATCATAGGTGCGTGCTTAATTTTTTTCTTTTCTCACTAAATATATATATATATGTATAAACTATAGAGCTATCTACATTGATCTATATAAAATATTTGTTAACAAACTTTTCCTGTACTCTCACAATAATGGATTCCACAAAAAAGATATACGCTGAAGCCCTATGTTTACTTACGTACCACACATTCCACACATATCCGCGTTGCATATTAATGACTTTTTTATAAACCCATCACTGTATAAAATATGTCCCAGCCAATGTTGCCAGCAAGTTTTACTCAAGTTTTCCAAAAAATCACTTAAAAATCTCTTTTTCCTGTTATGTTAATTTATTAAAATCTATTAAAAAAATTTCTTTAATTTCACTCTTACAATGTAACGCACATAAATAATTTTTAACGTACCTACATTAGGGCATCCAATTTCGGGACGCTTCGGCAATCCCGGGAGTTGTCCCGGGTTTGACAAACCTTAGAAAACGTATTTTTTGGAAGACGTAATACGAAGTTTAAAAGTAGTTATGCCTTGTTTTACAACACAAAACATTGTAGAAGATTATGAAAAAGTAAAAAAACACAGTTTCGATTAAACGTTTGGATAGTATTTGTTGTTTACTTTTGAAAGAACTAAGATCAATTCTTTAAAAAAAAATAAAATTAGATCAATCAGAAGGTTCATAAAATTACACACAAAACATTGTAGAAGATTATGAAAAAGTTAAAAAACACAGTTTCGATTAAACGTTTGGATAGTATTTATTGTTTACTTTTGAAAAAACAAAGATCAATTCTTTAAAAAAAAAATAATAAAATTAGATCATTCAGAAGGTTCATAAAATTATTTAAGGAAATTGAATCTTAATATATAAAAGGCAAGCACACTGCTCCATATCCAATATCTCTCAAACTATTCAGCCTGAATGTATGCTGTAATTATTTTTATATATAAAATTGTTATTTTATATATAAAATTGTAATTTTATACATAAAATTGTAATTATAAATTGTAATTATTTTTTGACAGTACAGTAATTTTACAAGATACACTGTTCTCAAAAATGTTCAGCCTGAAAGTATGCACAGAAAATATATTTGATATATTTAAATAGTACGTTTTTGATCTAACTACCTCTTTTTTTCATCCCTTTATAAACAAGTTATGACGAATTTAATGAAATGTGGTTGCAAGGCCAGTTTGTAAAGTTATGAATACGATTGTTACCAAACTCGACTTTTTGCACTTTTACACTTGAACTAGTTTTCCAATACTACTTCCATACGTAAAGTGTTATTTAAAGTGGTACATCTGTGTTTTGCAAAAATCAAGCGTATAAAAAATAAAGCTTTAAGAAAAGAAAAAAGTGCTTTCGGCAAAAGGCTCCAAAAAGGAAGGCGTTTATACTAGTAAATAACACTGTAGGTAAATGTTCAATTTTTGAAAAGTCACAAAAAACGCCGAGACACGTAAACTTAATTTTCGGTCGTAGAATTTGGTTGCAACACAGTTTTTACAAATCAGATTAAAGTCTCGAGCTATTCAGATTTTTGATATTTGACTTAGATTCGACCTTCATTTAAAAAAGTTTTGTATTTTTTTTTAACAATTCATTTTGATTGTCTTTTCAATAATACCTCCAACTTGAAAATCGAATTAGCCTTGTTTAATCTATGATTTTTCAAAAGTTAAGCAATTTCGCTTTTTCTTCCATTTGGACCAAATTTTAATGTTGAACGTAAAAACTTCAAAAAAAATCTAAAAATTTGTTTGCTCAAATTAGTGTTTTTATTTCATAAGTAGACTAAATTTTGAAATTGTAAGCAAAATCGGAGGTGGTCAAAATTTTTGGTCTCCAAAAATAAGGAAAATATAGCTAAAAATGGTTCTAAAAGTGACTAACAGCCCTATTCTGACAGCTTAACTAAGCTCACCACATTAACAAAATAGTTAATATTAACAATTTGTTAAGGTTTCGTATTCTGCTGCAAATTTAAAAGCTCTTTTCCTTACAATTTTGTTAATGGCAGAAAAAGTCTTAACGAATGAAATTTATGTGCTTAGATAGAAAATTGTTGTGCAAATAATAAAAACAATACAAATTATAATAAAATATTGAGTTTAAATACATTAAACTGAAAAATGGAAAAATGTTTACTTATTTTAAGTGTTGATAATGAAATCTTACAAAAGCCGTGGCAAATTTTTCAAGCGCTTGCAAAGTCACAAGCTGCACTCGAAGCATCTGTTCATATCGCGTATCTCTTCTTTCAATAGGCATATCGATTTTCACCATGCATGGTGAACTTTAAAAGCTTTTTAAGCTTTTATGTTGTAAATTATTTTTAAGAATGCTAACATTTACAGGGTTGTCCATATTCGAAGCGCCCATTTTATTTTTAAATAAATCAAAGAAACCACAATTTTTTGTCTGTTCGTCATAAATATCATTTAATTGGGTTCAAGTAGATTTGCTTACATTATTTCTTGAATATGATATCTCGTAAATGGTCGCCATTGGCCTCTACGACATATTGTGCCCGTTTTGCAGCATTTTCCATTGTTTTCTTCAACATTTCGATGGGAATGGCGGTTATTTCTTGACGGATGTTGGTTTTCAGCTCTTCTAGGGTCTTTGGCTTGTTGACGTAAGCCTTTGATTTCAAATAACCCCACAAAAAGAAGTCTGGAGGCGTTAAATCTGGTGATCTTGGCGGCCAATCGAAATCACAATTTTTTGACATCAAACGGCCAGGGAACAATTGCTTCAAAAAGTCGATTGTAGTGCGGCTTGTGTGTGGTGGCGCGCCGTCTTGTTGAAACCAGTAGTGCCTGATACGCTTTCGACGAACGATTGGCATGAAAAAATTGTTTATCATATCGCGATAACGCTCCTGATGGACAGTAACTCTGTGGCCATTATCATCTTCGAAAAAGAACGGCCCAATGAGCATTTTAGCACAAACGCCGCACCAAACAGTGACTTTTGCATCGTGAAGAGGTACCTCTTGAATCTCTTGTGGATTTTCAGTGGCATAAATACGGCAATTTTGTTTGTTTACCGTTTTCTTGGAAGGCGCACTTTTCACTTTATTTATTTCTTTGAAAGCACGTTGAGTTTTCACTATTGACTTGTTTTGTTGAATGTAAATTTCACCAATTTTAGAGCGTTCGCGTGGCGTGTACTGTTCCATTGTAAACATTTGCTTGGAATGACGCTTCAAACGCGGTATGTCATTAGTCGATTTGGCATCACTGCGGAAAGTTACAGTGTTGCCAGATGGGCGCTTCGAATATGGACAACCCTGTACATAACATGACAATTAGCTTAAGAAGAGCTCCTTAACTATTTCTTGTTAAGCTAACAACCAGAATAGGGCTGTAAATTTTAATCGCAAATATCTCGAGATTTTGATCTGATTGGGAAAAAACTGAGTATGCCACTAAATTCTACTACCAAAAAATATGTTGACGTGTCTCTATTTTTGACGTCTAATTTTAGCATTTCTGAGTAGGAATTTTGTGATATTTTGTACAGCTTGTTTAAAGAATTTTTTTTTTTTTTTTTCATTTTTTAAGGTCAAATTTTAGTTTTTTTAAGTTAAAGTTTTTTGAGTTAAGTTTCTTAATACTAGTATTACGGGTGTTGTTTATATACCTATTTTTACTGAAGTGAGCCAATTTGACTCATACAAAAAATTTAAGCTTTTTTGCAAAAAAAAAACGGTTCCAACTAAATTAAAATAAAGGATTTATTATTTAAAACTTAATTGAAAACATTTTTTACACATAAACTCTGTTTTTTAAATACATTTTCCGCAAACATTTTTATAGCATTTAGCACAAAAGATCTTACATCTATTTCTCTTGCATAATGTTTCTCTTGCTTGAACTTGACAATTCTTCCGTATGTCAACAGCATGAATTTGAAATTTGAAATTTCGGGAACGGAAGTGTTCTCGGTTAAGATTGATCATGAATGTTCAAGCATCAGCTTTCTTTAGAATTCTGAGAAGAACTTTCTTTATGCAAGCCATAAGTTTCAAGTTCTTAAAGCAATTAAATGTTAAATAGCTTTATGAGTCAATTTGGCTCATAGCCGTAAAAATAGGTATATCACATTTGAATATGCAAAATGAGTGGGTCGTCGGAGGGGAGTAACCTATATTTACCTATATTTCATTACGCTACTAAAAACCAACATATGTATTTAAAAATTAATATTTCAGTTTTATATATACATATATAGCAATAAAATTTGAAATGAGTCAATTGGCTCAGGCCGTAAATCTAGTGTTAAGTATTTTGTTATATTTTCTACAGTTAGTTCAAGAAATGTGTATATTTTTACATTTTATATTTTGTACAGCTAGTTAAAAAAGATTTTTATTTTAATATTATTAAAATCACATTTCAGTATTTCTAAGGAAGTATCATGTGTTTAAAACATTGTGTTATTTTGTACTACTAGTTTAAGAAAAGTTTTTATTTTAAACTTTTTTAAAATCACATTCAGGTTTATCTCAGGTAGCAGCATTAAATTTTTTGACATGTTCATTAAATTATTAAAAAAAGAATTGACTAGTATAATAACTCGAGTATGTCTAATGGCGTGTTTGTTTTTCGAAAAATTCTATATTTTTCTGCCCTTTTTGGAAACTCTACCCTCTTGAGATGCAAAATAGTGACCTCTAAAATTTAATCGTATTTTTTCCTCGAAAATGTTGACCTCAAAAGCAGAAAAAATTCAGAAAATTCAAAGATGGCAGAAAGAGAGCAGAAAAAATTTAACATTATTTCGAGAAAGGAAATTCCATAAATAAGAATTTTGTGATATTTTGTACAGCTTGTTTAAGGAGGTTTTGTTTTTTTTTAATTTTTAAGGTCACATTTGGATATTTTCACGTCATATATGGTACAGCTAGTTAAAAAATATTTTTATTTTTGCATTATTAAAATCACATTTCAGTATTTCTTAGAAAGTATCATGTGTTAAACACATTGGGCTTTACCAATAGTCGATTTAATACCTACTCTAAATTTAGAGTGAGCTTTTCTGACACTATTTCTAAAGAATTTGTTGTCAAAAAGCTTACACTAAATGCAGTCCCAAGGATTGCAAGACCTAAAATCCCGGGGTTTTGGCTAACGGGACTACCTCCACTGTAAAAAATTCCAAAATATTCTAACAAAAAATTCAATGATACTACTACCTAAGAAAAAAATTTATATGATTTTAAAAAAAAATTAAATAAAATCCTTTCTAAAACTTTCTGTACAAAATAACACAATGGGCCTTACCAATAATCATTTTAATGCCGACTCTAAATTTAGTGTAAGCTTTTTGACAGCAAATTCTTTAGAAATAATGTCAGAAAAGCTCACATTAAATTTAGAGTCGGCATTAAAGTGACTATTGGTAAAGCCCATTGTGTTATTTTGTACAGAAAGTTTAAGAAAGGATTTTATTTAAAAATTTTTTAAAATCACATAAATTTTTTTTTTAGATAGTATCATTGAATTTTTTGTTGGAATATTTTGGAATTTTTTTGCAGTAAAGGCAATCCCGGGACCCCGAGGTCCCGGGATTGGATGCCCTAACTTACATATATTTAAAAAAAATAAAAATCTTGATATTATTACAATCAATAATATAATATCGAATATACAGAGGCGGACAAAATTATTCACACATACTGCATACTAAAATGTCCCACTTTATATCTTCAAATCGTTAAACATTATACTAATACTATGTTAAAACAAAAGATTTGTTGTTTCATTACATATCTGAATACAATAATAAATTTACAAAAAAAAATGGTTATGTAGAAGAAAATTAAATAAAATGTAAAACAAGTCATACGTAAGTAGGGACAAAATTATTCAAACAATTGAAATTATACACAAGTTCCTTTATGAATGCGAGCATTCAAAACTCAACCTTGTTTAGTTATTTTACGTTTTTAAAATGACTTTATATGAATATTTTACTGAACCTAATATTTTTTTATGAAAACGGAATGTGTAAATAATTTTGTCCCTTTGAAATCTGAAAATGCTTATGTTTAATGTTATTTTTTATTTAATGGAAAACAATTCTGTTTACTTTTTGCTATTTTTAAATAAACAATAAAGACATAAGTTTTTCCTAGAATAAGATTTTTGAAAATATTAATCCATTTTTAATTGTATATTAAGATAGTTAAATGAAAAAATGGGTGCTGTGTGAATAATTTTGTCCGCCTCTGTACTTTAGAGATGTCCTTATTTTTATGGCAAAATTTTAAAATTAAATGCAAAAGCGCTGGCCTAATTCTTATTCCTTTAGGTCTAAAACGAAAAAATATTGACTCAGGAAGGGTCAATTGTGGCCAATTTATTGTTTTTAGAAAAATATGAATTTTTAGGGTTTTTTTTTGTTTTTTTTTTAACTAAACGGACCTTATTAACAGCAAATCTGTCGTTTTATTGATATAAATTCTCCAAACAACAATACTTCCAAAATTTATGAAAAACTACTTGTTTTTAGGATTTTTTTTAAATCTTTTAAGTTTCTTAAAATTTTTAAATTTATTGTATTAAAACAGATTTTTTGAAAGAAAATTATTTTTGCTATAAGCTTCAACCACCTGAAGAACCACTTGCATTTCATCATCTTCATTTGGCAAAACTTATAAAATCTTGAATGAATTTTATACCCCTTTCTGAGTATCGTTTACAACAAATAAGTACATAGATTCCGACAGAAGCTCCAGCCATCTTCGAAATTAAATGCCATTTCCCAAGTAGACGAATATTTTTTATAAACTCTGCAGACAATCCAAACCGACTGAAAAAGTGTTTAGTTTTCTCTGAAACGAAGTGCCTCAGAGTGTATTTTTGGAAATCTGATAAATTTACATTGTTTTTTCCATTTGTTAGCTTTCTTGCATTTTCATGCATTAAAAGCTTTCTACGTGCTTGTGTTTAAATTTCAATTAATATTTACGAACAAAAAAATCTAATGCGCATTAATATTTTTGCCAGAGTCCAATTAAATATCAATAAAAAAAAGTAAGATATGATATATAAATAATATTCGAGTGTTTTTAAACATTAAAATTGTATTTGCATGCGATTCACATTTTTATACTGGAAGAGCGCATTATATAATATTTTTTTTTTTAAAAGATCAAAGAACCAAGGCATGCGCCTTATACAAACAAGGTTTGGTCTTTGACCTGAAAGGAAAGGGATAGACTATTTAGAGGAATTGATGAAACCATATGTGAATTATTGATAAAGCGAAACAACCATGAAGGACAATTTGAATTGCTTTTAACCGAGGCTAGTGTTATGCCTTAACCTTGGAAAGCTTTTCCAGCCCTTAGTTATTCCTGTTCTCTATTCCACATTTTCCACAATTTAACTGTGGGTTAGTTTTTCCATAATTCTTAAATTTAGGAAAGAACAAAGAAAGTGAAAAGAACCATGCCCGAGCCCGGATTCGAACCAGAGACCTCTGGGTTGATAGTCTAGTTCACTCTCCACTAGACTACAAAGGCCGACAATAATACAATGGCCGATATATATAAACAGTGACCGAACAAGGGTCGAACAGCGTTTTAAAGTAGTCTTACATAAACAGGGGTCGAACAAGGGCCAATCTAGTGTCTGTTCAAAAATTAAATTAGATATATTTTTATAAATATATACTAAATATATACTAATATATACTAAAAACAATTAAATTTGGTTAAACCGACCAAAACCTGAAAATCGAGTTTTTGACACTAAGTCCCTTTCTTCATTCCAGGTCATGTATAAGCAAAAAATGGCTTAAATTTTTTTTTAATATTTCATTTAATGTTAAGAAAATATTCAAGACACTTTTTATAAAAAAGTGAAAAAATTTCACAAAAATATTTTAAACCAGTCTTTTTTTTCAATTCTGAAAGTAAAAGCCCCCCCTTAAAGCTGGCGTTTTGTAAATTTCCTTTTTTGTTTGCAAGACTGACGGGAAATTGTGTTGGCTTTTTAGCTCATCAATCGTAAATAAAATTCCTTAAATAGTAAGAATTCCCTAGACCTGGCAACACTAGTCCTAGCAGTTTCAAACAAGCACACGTTCCACATTGTCCTACGCTACTTACTGTATTCGCACACTGAACTCACTTTTAAGTTTTGTTTAGCCATTTTTATTAAAATATGTATCTCTTTATTTTGTCCTATCTATAAATCTTGAAAATTTTCGTAATGCTCTCATGTTTTCTTGCAGCATTGAAATAGGTTCCACAAATGTGAATCTTCAGCACAATTCTCTTCCTCTGAACTGAACCATTTAAATGTGCCTTCAACGCACACTATAAAATTGAATTTCTTTAATGCCTAACTTCAGCTCTTCTTTTACTAAACTTTTTATACATATATCTGTGTCAATAAGCAATAACAGCTTAAGTCTGGTTTCAAAGTTTCGATAAATCTTGCTTCAAAGTTTTCAATCGCCCTTTAAGTTACATGAAAGGGTCTCTTGTTTTTGTGTCATAACTTTGGCTAAGGTCATGTCAGAAGTTCTAGATTTTATGTGTTTATAATGCTATATGCGTGGAACACAGCTACATCAATAACTCAGTTCTGTCTTAAGTCGACTTAAGCAAGTATTGCTTATCAACACAGATATAGGTCTTTCTTTTATAGCAATGAAAGTTGCCCTCATTTTTGATGGAATTAAAAAGTGTGTTTTATAAATAAACAATTTTTATTTTCACTCAATTAACACTTGGCTGTCTTGCTTAAATATAACAAGTTTAGCTTAAAAATAGGTTTTTAAATAGTAAATTAATAAACCTATTAAACGTTGTGGTTTATTTATTTTTTTTTTTAATTATTTATAATGAATCTGTTTAGGATCCACAAAAATCGTTTATGGTCTTCACGCTAAGCATGTTGAAATGTGATGTGTTGAAAAAGTTTTTTAAAAGATTTTAAAAAATATCATAACTTAAGTTTTTTAGATAATTTAAGTTCCACAACGCAATACTGCGCATTTTTTCATTTTTGTGCTAAAATTTCAAAGGTGCCACTAGCAAATTCTTCTACCGAAACCAATTATTTATTTTATTTATAAGTTCTATTTTAGGTTTTTTTTTTTTTGTATCTAAAGATCTAAAAATATTCACACAGCAAAATGTGGGTCGCTTTATAAACAGATTTGTTGAAATTTAGACAATAAATTTTCAAAATTAAAATTGCTGATGAAATGAAAAGAACAGAAAAGAATCAATATAAGTATAAGTGTGGAACATATTAAAAACTACGCTGTCATTTTTGACCAGTGCATTATGTTGTCTGGGCAAGATTTTAACTATTATTATTCGAAATATTAACACTGTTTATATTTTAAGGTTAAATATATATAGCAAATTTGAATGTAATTTTTCTGAATCTAAAATAGTTGCCACATCTCAGTGCTACCAACTCCCAAAAATATTTATCCCTAAAGCTTTAGTCGAAAACCCCTAAAATCGCTACAATTACTTGGAAATCCCCCCCCCCCCCAAAACAAAAAAAAGTTCAATTAGCATTTTGTTTTAATCTTTAGTTATAAATGATTTAATATTTACAAAAAAAAAATCGGTTTCTTCGGTTTTTATTTAAACATTTATTTAAATATTTAGAACGCGACTTTAAATTTTTGTTGTAAAAATCAAACACTTGAGTTGTGAAACCATACAAAATTAGATTTTTTGTCTCATTCACTCAACACAAGTTTTGCAGCTTTAGCAAAATATTTAGACGCCACCCCGTTCACCTTGTTTTTTATACCATGGTAACGAGCAGGGAATGAAAAAAGAAAAATTGAGTAAATGCATAGCAAAATCGAAATAACTTCAAAACTCTTGTAGTAAATTGGATTATCCAATGCTTAAGAATATCAAAAAGTCCCTCAAAAAAACTCTAAAAATATAAAGCCCCTAAAAAATCCCATTCTACTTTTCTCCCCCTAAAAGGGTCTCTTATGGATACCCTACAATAAGCATTTTTTTATGTTAAAAGTGGGAAAATATATGTTGTGATGGTGAAATTTCTTACAAATAGCAAATTATGAAAATTTTCCGTTATTTGAACATGAAAATTATTGTGATAGCTTGAAAATTATAGATGTTTTCCGTACAACGTATTTTTGTATGAAATGTCGTTGGTTCAGAAATATAACGGTATACGAAACCTTTTTTGGTAATATTTTTCTCGGATAATATGTTAAAAAAAATTACAATGACATCAAAACTTTTGAGATATCTTTAAAAAATTTAGATTTTCTCAGTACAACGTATTTCCTTGAAGCAGGATCATCGCCTCAGAATGAAAAAAAAAAACGATTGAAATTTCAAGTTTTGATTTTGCAAGCAAATACTTGGCCATTTTTCAATTGATTTTCATCAAATTTTCTTTGGCTGAAAGATCAATTAATTGACTTTGGAGAAATAAGAAAAGATTTACCGTTATCTCACCAATTCTATGCTTTACATGGTTTTAAAAATACCTCTAAAATATTCAGTTTTTGCTAAAAAAAATAGGCCAAACGTTTTTGTTGTTGTAATTTTTTTCTTAAAAAATTTTCTTTTTTCACACTCTTTCATATGACATATCATTTATTAGCAAAAATTGCTTCATTTTGACACATAATGCAAAAAACAGTTTCTATCATCGAAAATCATGAGCTACCTACCACCCCCTATGATTTTTTTGATGAAAATTAAATTTTTCAAAATGTTGTTTTTATATTTTCTACAAAGCTCTACAGCTTAAAAAATAATTTGTGTGAAAAAAGTTTTCAAATATTTCAAACCACTCTAAAGTTATATACACAAATCTATGTTTTGAGCCATTTCGTTATATGTATATAAAAATAGGCGTATATAACAATAGAAACAGTTCTTCCGTGTTTTTGAATCGATTTTGATAATTTTTTTAAATAAATTAGAGTAGGGAGAAGAAGTTCACCGAATAGTTATGTGACCTTTGACCTTAAATATGAGCATTGAAAGAATATTTCTGAAGTAAAAGCTAAACTATAAGAAATGGAAGAACATGGCGTAGGAGAAAATTTTAGATATTAATACAATATAGGAAAAACATTTTTCGCTATCTCTTACGGATACCCTACAATAAGCATTTTTTATAAGCCAATGTACTCAATGTACCCAAGGCCAATGCCTCAGAATGAGAAAAACGATTGAAATTTCAGAAAGTTGGTCGAATTTCGAACACAAGCGATACTAGTTTAATTAAAAACGTTGTGAATTAACTGGATTCTTTCTTTATTTTATATTAAAGACTTGCTACATATTTTTTACAATTTCTTCTTAGTTTTAATTAAAACTTTTACCTCTTAAAAAGGTAAGAGGAATTAAGCAATTTAAATTATCTTTCACGTTTGTTCCGCCTAATCAATAATTCACGTATGCTTCCAGTCAATTTTTCCTCTAATAATCTATCCCTTTCCTATCAGGTCAAAGACCAAACGTTGTTTGTATAAGGCGCATGCCTTGGTTCTTTGATTTTTTAAAAAAGAAATTACAAAGGAACCCGAGTAAAAATAAAATCTTTTTTAGCTTTGGCCGAACAGCGACCGAACAAGGCCTAACTTTAAATATTTTTCCCGGCCGTACAAGAGTCATACATGGGTCGTTTGCAGGACTTTTTGGCCAAACAGCGGCCGTACAAGGATCGTATAGCGGCTGTACAGAGGCCATTTTGAAATACTCTCGGCTGTACAACAGGCGTACATCGGCCGAACAGTGATACTTTTACAATAAAAATGAGCAGCTTTGCAATGAAAATCTAATCTTCACCCGGAAATAAATTAAATATACATAAGTTTAACCTGGCACAAACTAATGAAAAATATTATAGATTATCGCCACACACAAGTGGCGATCCTATCAACATCAGCATAGCATTCGTTTGCTGTTGAATAAAAGATTTGTAAAATTTTGTGGCATACAGCGGCCATACAATTTATTTTAGGCTTTGTACGGCCGTTGTTCTACCCAACTTTCGGCAGCAAGGCTTTTTGGATTATTTTTAGGCCTTGTTCGACCCTTGTTCGGCCTTGCGCCCCATGTTCGACCGCTAATATTTATACTCTGGAAATTTTCTTAAAATAAAATTCTAACTTCTTATTCGCTATTGTATATGTAAATATTTATTTTGCGTAAAAATAGGTTTTTTTAGATTTTAATATGAAAATCTTTTTTATTCGTGGAAAAACCTCGTGAACTTTATTATTTCCATATTTAATTGTGAAAATGTTTTTCACGTAATTTTTTTAACAAAAAAAAAGGAAATAATCTTTTTTACATGGCAACTTTGTAAATTTAAGGCAAAAAGAAAATTTCGTATATTTACTAGATTCTTTCTTAATTTTATATTAAAGGCTTACCATATATTTGTTTACTATCCTTGATTTTTTTTCAAATAGTCATGCAATCTTAAAGCCTTGTTGGGCCAATAAAATAAAATCACATGGGTTACAATGTGCAAATGAGATCAAATTCAAAATTCAATATAAAAAAGTATTTAATACAAACGAAAAAATTAAGAAAAAAAATAAAAATTAAAAATAGGCTAAATGGCCAAGAATCAGCTTTCCCTAAAAAATTAAAAAGTGGGTAGAAGGTGCTACAGCGCTACAAAATTAGTTGATTAAATACAGTGACATTTGATTTTTGAAAACATTACAGGAAGCCTTAAAGTTCCTCATATCTCTAGGCAGGGTATATTCCAGTATCTGGCAGATCTAATTAGAAATTATCTTTCAAATTGAGAAGAATTGATTTTGATTAAAAGTGTTACCTCTTATTTTTCTAAGAATTCTTCAGAATTTTTTTTTTGAAAGGTTTTACCTCTTGGCTTTTTTAAAAAGTTTTACCTTTTATTTTTCAAAAATTTCTTCTTGTTTTATTGAAGAGTTTTCTTCTTATTTCTTTAAAAATGTTTCTTCATTTTATTGAAAAGACATTCCCGCTTAAAATAACGGTCAAAGACTATAGAGAAATGCTATTAAATTTTTTTTTTTTAATTTACAGGGTATTTTTTCGCTTTGCGCATGGACTCGTCCAAAATATCTTGTTTACAAATCTGATTATTAAACTCATGTTTCTGAGTTAGACGTCTTGTATATGAACTAGTCCTCAAAAATACCGTACTGTACGCCATTTGACCCTTATTCTAGCATATTATCTAAATTCAAAACAACTAGTTTTTTATACAAATATAGCATTTGATGTGAATCAATAGAAATTTCAACACAACTTTTGCGCCAAAAAGTTTTAACTTACAAAAAAAAAAAAAAAAAAACATTGTTATTTTCAAATATCAAATATAACATATAATATTGTTTTTGATATCAAACAATGTGAAGTCTCATCAAAATTAAAAAATAATTAAAAATTCAATTAAATATAAAAAAAGTATAGCAGTGAGGGGACTGCCGACCGAAGCGAAATCATATATGTAAAATATTAGTATTCCTTGGAAGACTTTGTCCTGCCACGGACCGCCTTACTGCTATATAAGAATTTTCATACTAATCGGAAAAAAATTTTATGTATTCACTCCCTCAACTTTTGATTATTTCTTTCAAAAATATAAATTAAACTTATTGAAATAATTAATATACACTTAAAATACATAATAATTAACACATATATAAAATTTGTATTTACATACGTTTCATTGAATTTCATTTACATTATTGTCAATGTTTGCGTCATTAATCATTGCATTATATTTTTAAAAAGACATTATAGGCTTATGGTAGCTGAAATAAGAAACAAAAAATTTTGCACTATGCAGTCCCACTCATGATAAAATTATTATAAGGTAGCCTTGACAACTACTTATATTCTCACGAACTGCAATTTCAAACAAAAGAAAGCAATATAAAGTGCGTGTGTCACACACAGTTGACATTTGGCAGCTTTCAGCGGAGTAATAGTTGGCAACTATTTTTTTTTTTAAATTTGAGTGAGAAACCTTCGCAATTAAATGATCCATTCACAGCAGATGACTCCTCTGAATACGGCCAATGTGTGTGACACACGTTCTCTATTTTGTTTTCTTTTGCTTGACATTCGATGGTCGAAACACGAAATGTCACTCCTACCTATTACTTATTATACCATGTTCCCAGTCAGAGAATATGCTGGCGACATTTATAAAACTACAAATATTTTTATGTTGGTCATGAAACTCAAATACACGCTTTTGGATATTGGCTACCAGGCGCTCAACAAATGCAGCAAGCATGGCAAAATTAAACAAGGTAGTGTTAGGGCGGAGAGCCGGTGACCGAAACTGTCAAAACGAAATTGATATTTCATACAAAATCTGCAACCAATGAGAATGAAATATGAAAGGAAGAATTGGCAAATACATCAAAACGGATGAGTTTGACAGTTATGGTCACTTAGAAAGAGAACACATTCAACACTAACACTACCTTGTCTAATTCTACTATGGCAGCAAGCAACCATCAATAAGTATACCTGCTGACAAATCGTTCCTTCATAAAGAAATCATGAAGGATATTTACTGTTTTTCTGTCAATGTTTATGTAGATCTGTAGCTGAACTTAAATACATTTACAACAACAATTACCAAGCAAATCTACTACAACGACGAACAGAGAAGAGCAGTATCACAACGGTTGCGCAACGTTAGAGGGGATGAACCGAATTGGCGGCGGAAAATAAACAGCACTTTGTTTGCTATGTTTTTTGTTTGCCTGGTAGCAAGATCTCAAGTGGAGGCATTAAAAGAGATTTCACGGCCAGTCCATGGTACAAGAAAACCAGGTGTTAGTGAGTTTTTGACAACACCATGAATTTCTTTGCTTCTGTCAAAAAATTGTGAGCGAAAGAACGGAACTGTTGATAGTTGTCAAATTGTGTTATTTGTTTGAGTTGCTAGATGATGTGCTATAGTTTTTATTGTGCGAATTAAGTATAAATAAATATTAAATGCAATTAATTGTGCCGTGTTGTGTTGACAAAAAGTTATTGCAGTTGTCTTCGCCGATTTGACAAGTTTGTCGTTGAATGTTTTGGCCATTTTATCAGAAACGTGTGCTGGAAGGTGCAGCCGACATGAAGCTTTGGCCAGCATGCAAATTGGCTAGCATTCACATCGTTTTTTTTTTTATAACGCACAGCGTCTCATATTTTTTATAGTTTTCCATATCACTTTATTCTCACTTTAGTCTCAGTAAAAATCTTATAAACTTGCAGAAAGACACGAATTTGACAGAATTTGTTTTCATTGCAATTCACCGTCAGCTGTTTTTGACAAGAGCGGGGAAACATAATTTTATCATTTTGAAAGATAAGTGTCAAACTCACTAACACCTCTACTTCTTACTCCATGGGCCAGTCAAACAAAAACCAAATATCAAAAATCTTAAATTTATTTTATTTTAGCCTACAGCTAGCTCTACATATACATTGAAAAAACAGTAACATTCAATAGCTGCATTCCCGTGGTCGTTGATCTAGAGCGCGGCTCTATTTTATTCACAAAACAAATCCAAAAATTAAAACCAGCTCTATTTCTAGCTCTATTTCTGATGTTAAAATGCTGCCAAGTTTCAAGCATTTTTATCAAAACGAACATAGTTGGCAAACCTAAATAACTATTCATTTTCCTATTTTGACGTTTCACCGCTCAATGGGCGATTTGGTTTTGTTTTCTTTTGTTATTGTTCTTAAAACAGCTGTTTCAAGACTCTGATGACAATTTGATATAAAGTTGAACTAACGTTGTTTTACTGAGATTTGATCTGATCTAGTGCCACGGGAATGCAGTTAAAGTTTCGCAGCGGAGCAAAGGGAGGGGAAAGAACGATGCGTCAGCAGAGGAACTTATTGATGGTTGCTTGCTTATGTTTTCTAAGTTTTTGTCTTCTTATCTTTGCTATCTGTATTGATGACGAGAGTTACTCGGAAAAAGACAATGACGCAAACCAAAGATTTACCCTCTAACAAAATCGTTCAACGCGCCTAAAGAAGTTTTCACTTCAAAAATGTTGCTAATTTCTTGTTACAATTAAAACATGAAAATTTAAGCAAAATAACCAAACATATTTGACGAAACACAAACACGACATTAAATCCAAAATAACAACTTAATGCTTTAAGGACACAAGATATTTGCAACAGCTTCCCCGACAATGAAATGGTGCTCAAGTGATGGATGGAAAAACAAACTCAAAGCGACAATTATTTCAAGCTTTAAATATCTGAAAATGCTTTTGCAATTCTTTGGCTGTTGAATTCTTGTTGTTGTTTTTTACTTTCTGAAAATATAGAAGTGTAGATACTTTGCTAACGTCGAGGTAGTGGTTGATAATGTGCTTGGGGCACTTTATATACATATATACACACTACTTTGAGTATATAATATAACGCATACATAGCGGAAATATGTGTGAAGGTATACCTAAAGAAGGAAACAAAAATATTTCCACACAATTGCAAAAATTGCGTCGCAAAATTTCTTCGTCGAGAAATTTTTATGGCAGAAAAAAAAAGTTGAAAACAAACAACAACTTAGTGCAATGTTTTTATCACTATTTATCGCTGTTGTTTTTTTTTTTTTTTTTGTGTGCAAAACAACAAATAATGTTAACAACCTGCAAACAAACACTGCGCATAATGATTGATTTTTATGGTGTTGGTGTAACCCATACGGACAGACTGTGGCCCAGTGGTCGCCTACTAGTTGTCAGAAATATCGCCATTACTGTTGTTGGTTGGCTGCTCCACCAACACGCAATGCTTCTTGTTCCTGTTTCTGGGTTTTTAATATTTATACCGATTATTGATTTTGGTTGAAAATCACGGTAATGTTGCCAAAACATTGAAAAGTGTGTTGCGCAATATTTCATAAAAAAACGTTTCACATAAGGAGCTTTACATAGTGACTGGTGGGACAGTTTACACCAGAATCCCTAATGTTTAGACCTGCAACTTTGCATTTTGATGTAATATAATGATCAAATAGATATTTTACAATAGATCATGAACTGACGTATAAAACTTTTAAAGAAAAAATAACTCGTATAAATATTTTGGTTTAAGGAGTGTGACTGGTGGGACAGTCAAAAATACCTCACCTCCGCCTTCTGCACTGTCCAGCGAGATTTTAGCCCAATTACTATACATAGCCAGATGTCTTGTACTATGCTACGAACTGATTAAATAGACTTCAACAAAAACTAAAAATTAGCACCAAGTTAAGTTTCTACAAGAAAATATAGAAAGTAGAAATTGTGACTTGTGGGACATCGTGCTGTGACTGGTGAAAATCGTACGACTCGTTCACAATAAACAACAACTTGTCATAGTGAAAAAAAAAATACTTTATCTTGTTTTTTCTTAATAATTTTTACAGATCATGTAAATTTAACTATGTTTTATACATTTCTTTAAGAATAAATTGGTTACAATCATATCAATTTAAAAAAACAACTCATTTCCCGTGGAATGCCCCTTAATAATTTTTTTATTTTATTCTTGTTGAGCATTGCTTAGTTTTTTTAAAGAGACCAAATTGACATTACAACAACAAATTTTAAAAAAATTTAATTTTTTTGTACGTTGCAAGTGCGGAAAGTTACTTCCTTCATTTCTGATTTATTATAGAAAAAACTGTATGTGCCACATTGTGCTCGATATGTGCTATCATATGCCCGCAAAGTGAAGTTTTGAAATTGCAAAGTTAGCTCTGCCATTTATTTCTATTAGATATTCGAATATTGTGCTGTGATGTGCTCAAATTGCGTTGCAATGTGCCGTAGAGATATTTAAGAAATTCATGTTGTGTTGGAAATGAGCAGGATTGACATTTTGAAAAATGTATATACGCTATTGAAAATGTCAAATATTGCAGCGGAATTCGAACAAAAAAATTAAAAATAAATAATGAGTTAAAAAAAATAATGTCGGAGCACATTTTCTAAATTTTGAAAAAATGCCTGAGTAAAAATAAAAACTTTTTAGCTAAAGCCGAACAAGGCCTAGTTTTAAATATTTTTCTCGGCCGTACAAGGGTCGCTTGCATCATTTTTGACCAAACAGCAGCCGTACATATCGCGTTTTGAAATAAGCTCGACTGTACAACAGGCGTACAGCGGCCGTACATCGACCGAACAGTGCTAATTCTACAATGAAAATGAGCAGTCCTTTTACAATAAATTCATGCACAAAAAATAAATATTTTGCAACACACAAGTGGCGATACTATCAACATCAGCATCGCCGAGTGAGGCTTTGCTTTTGTTTCTGCGCATACGTTTGCTGTTGATTAAGGCCTTTGAAAAATATGTTGGCATACAACCGGCGTACAGCGACCGTACAACTTAATTTATACCTTGTACGGCCGTTGTTCGACCCAAGTTTCGGCTGAGAGACTTTTTGGATTATTTCTAGGCCATGTTCTAACCTTGTACGGACGAGCAACCCATGTTCGGCCGCTGTTCGCCCGCTAATATAGTTAAAAATAGTAAATATTTGAAAAATGCTAGTTTCTTTATCTGTGCTGTTGCTGTTTTGTGGAATCTCGCTTACTTTGTGGGTACGCTGACCTATATTTAGTACTTTATAATCTAGTTCGTATCTAATCTCTTTTGTCTTAAAATGTTTGCAAAAAAGTGTATTTTCTAAGTTACTTTGTTGCTTTGATTCATATGTTCCTTCTGACATCAAATTAAAAATAAAAATTTAAGCTTCCTTGGCATACAGAAAAAAAAGTTTGTCTATATTTAGGAAGTTTTCCGTCTTATAAATTTATGTAAGCTTAGAGAATTGACGAAAGCTAGAAACCTAGAAATATGAAAGCGTAGCAAGTGCGCAGATCCTAAAACTGCCACACAAAATCAATAAAAAAAAAAGAAAAAAATTTTAAAATTAATAAGTATTCTTATTAAAAACAACAAAAATCTTTTCTAATTAATAAGTTTTCTTAATAAAAATAATAAGATTTCTTATTAAAACTGCGTAGTTTACCTGATAAAAAATTGCTCAGTCTTAATAAGATTCAAAAAATTCTTAACTAAAAACAATAAGTAATCGTTTAAAATTAATAGGTTTTCTTATAAAAAAAACAATACAAAAATTTTTAAAGTTAATAAGTATTGTTGTTGCTATTCGGCGTTTTTGTTGTTTTTCGGTTTTGTGTGTTTTTCCAACTCAAAAACAGTTAATAAGTTTCTTATTAAAAACAACAAAAATCTTTTCAAATTAATAAGTTTTCTCTATAAAACTAACAAGATTTCTTATTAAAACTGCGTGGTTTATCTAATAAAAAGTTCTCAATGTTTTAATAAGGTTAAAAAAGTCTATTGTTCAAAATAAATAAGAAAGCTTTTGAAGTTAATAAGTATTCTTATAAAAACAATAAAATAACTTTTAAAGTTAATAACTGTTCGTATTCAAAACAACAAAAATAATAAGATTTCTTATTAAAACTGCGTGGTTTATCTAATAAAAAGTACTCAAAGTCTTAATAAGCTTAAGGCCCATATTATGTACAATAACTCAACTGAAGTTGACTCGATTCAACTAAATTTTTTTCATATAACGTATTACATAAATTTTAGTTGAACCATGTAGTTTGCCTTAATCTTTCAAGAATTTTCAAACTAAATAGTTCAACTGGAATGTGTGTTATAAGTTGTACGAAAAAAAATTAGTTTAGGCCCCTATTATGTAAAATAACTCAACTTAAGTTGACTAGATTCAACTAAATTTTTTTCATATAACGTATTACATTTATTTTAGTTGAACCATGTAGTTTGCCTTAATCTTTTAAGAATTTTCAAACAACATAGTTCAACTGGAATGTATGTAATAAATTATGAGAAAAAAAATTAGTTGAATCTAGTCAACTTAAGTTGAGTTGTAATACATAATAGGGGCCTTAATCTAGTCAACTTAAGTTGAGTTGTTATACATAATAGGGGCCTAAAAAAGTCTTGGTCAAAATAAATAAGAAAGCTTTTAAAATTAATAAGTATTCATATAAATAACAATAAAAAACTTTTAAAGTTAATAAGTGTTCGTATTCAAAACAACAAAAATCTTTTCTAATTAATAAAATTCCTTATTAAAAATAATAACATTTCTTATTAAAACTGTGTGGTTTTCCTGATAAAAAAATGTTCAAAGTTCTTATAAGATTAAAAAAGTATTGATTAAAAACAATAAGTAATCATTTTAAATCAATAGGTTTTCTTATAAAAAAAACAATAAGAAAACTTTTAAAATTAATAAGTATTCCTATAAATAGCAATAAGAAAACTGTTAAAGTTAATAAGTATTAGTTAATTAGTTTTATGATCTATTAAATTATTACATGAATTAAATTGCTTTAGATCAAGTAAGTTTTAAAGAAGGCAACAACTCTGTATAGAGTCAATCACTTAGCTGTCTAGATACTTACTTGATCTAAAGCTCGCAATTTAATTCATGTATTCTTATTGAAAAATAATAAAAATATTTTCTAAATAGTAAGTATTCTTATTAAAAATAAAAAGATTTCTTATTAAAAATGTGTGGTTTGCATAATTGAAAAAATGCCCAAAGTCTTAATAACATTCTCTCAATGTCTTTAATAAGATTTATTTTTTTATGAAAACCGTAAAGGAGTTTAATTGATTTTGTTGTATTTTATTAAGTTGTTTTGACTCTGTGTTAAATTTTGGCATGCAAAAGCATTTAATGGCGACCGTAGCCTAGTGGGTAGAGTGCGTGGCCCCTAATCTAAAGAACCGTGGTAGCCCGGGTTCAATTCCAGCTCAGACAAAAAGTTTTTTCAATTGAATTAATTTTTCTGTTCGGTCGTCACCTCTCTGCAAACAATGGCAAATCTCAGAGAGTACAAATTGCCATGTAAAGCTTCTTGAGAACATAAGCCGTTCGGAGTCGGCATAAAACATGTAGGTCCAGATCTCGGTCATTTGTGATCAAACATTTAATAACACGCACAACACAATTGATCAATAGAAGCTAGGTCAAAGTCCTTCCAAGGGCTGAAATGGCCAGTTTATTTTTTTTTTAATGCATTTAAAAGGGAACCGGCTTGAGATGAGACGACTTTTTTTACTCACTAATAGAGGTATTCACAATGTGGTGTATTTGTGATCAATTTTTATAAAATTTAAAATACTTACAACTTATTTAAACGAACCTTCAATAAAGTATTGTATTTTTAAAATCAGCTGATTTTGTATATATTTATGTTAGAAATAATTATTGAAATCATAATTCAACTAAAGAAAATCAGAAAAAAAATTTAAACGAAACACTTAGTTACATTAATTTTTATTATATAAACTCGCAGCTTAGCCGGTAACTTCCTCCATGCTGAGTAGAAATGCTTTTGTCAGCTGATCAAATACACAACGAAATTTACAAAAAATACAATAGGATGGTTAGGTCGTTGTATTTTTAGCAAAGCGTTGCATTTTGAACTCTGCATTTTGTGTTCGTAATTGTACAAAATTTACTTCAAATATCAAATTTATTTAAAATACACAATACAAGGGCAAATACACCACATCGTGAATACCCTATTGTTTTTTTTTTGTTATTATTTTGCAGTAAAAAAATCGATTTAAGATGAAATTCTTCTATTTTCTTCTATTTTTATTGTAAGACTTTGAAAATTTTGTTAAAAAGTCTTATTATTGATATATAAAATTTTAAACGTTTACTGTTGAAAAATAGCGGTCAAATAAATAAAATATTTTTATTCGACGTTTTTAATCAATAATAAAAACTTGATCGCTAAAAAGTTTGCTATACCGCATATAGCAAACATTTAGTTGAACGACTCTTTGCATTGATGAGAGTTTTTTGCCGCGAAATATGCCAAGCTTACTTAAGTATGTGTGTATGTATCTCAATAGCGTTTCGAAAACTTTCAAGTAGCAGCATTAACTTGATTTTTATTACTTAGCTAGAGTCTAGAAAATTAGCTTGCATAAACATTTTATTGCCAAAAAGTTCCCGCTCTTTTTTCCAGTGATTTTTTTAAGCTCATTGCGTTGCCAACTGTTAACAAACAAACACTTACCTTCTTATTTTTGTAGCTATAATCTTGTTTTGCTGTTGGTGTTTTTTTTTTTGCTATTTCTCCAAACAAGCTTTCATTCAACTTTAAGCATTCCATTCTAACAGCTACATTTTTCCATTCTTTTTTTTTTCAATACATCTGCTTACCTTATTTACCTCATTTTACCGGTCAACCACCAGCACTTACACACAAACACACATACACACACACACTCACTGTTATGGGGCGTTTGGTCGCCATTGAAGACGTTTGCCAAACCAAGCGATATAAGCAACATAGCATCCACTTGCATTCCACAAACAAGCATTTTCGTGCCCCTTTTTTTGTAGCGCAGTTTTGTAGCCTTACCTCCTCTTTCGTATATTCAGCACATTTTTGTAGCGCTACGGATTTCCCTCTTTTGGCACGGTGAATCTTTTTTGTTGTTTGTAGGTACAGCTGCGTATGTTTGTATACACAAGAGTATTTTTGTATAAACTAATGTTTACTTGGCTTGTATTTATTAACCGGTCACTGCAGACATGTTTGTACTCTATATGTATATGTGTTTATGTATGTGTGTATTCCTCTTAAATGCACATAAATTCCATATAAACAAATATAGGTTTTTGTTTGTGTAAGATTTGTTTTATCTACCGGCTAAGCTATTTATTTATTTCTTTAATATTTTAATGCGTAGGTGTGCGTGAGTGTATTTGCAAGAAAAAAAATTATAATAGTATGTGCGCATGCAAATATTGTCAAAAAAAAAGAAAGCGAAACCGAAAGTTTCTGCTTGTTTTTGTTTGTGGATTGTATTTGAAAAAAGATTCCACAAACACTCAAGCCATTCGTATTTAAAATGTATATCTTTTGGTTAAAGAGTTAAAATAACTTATCATTTTGTGGATCGTATTGGTTAATGCATTCCACAATGATCCATTTCTTCGTCGAGAGTGTAGTTTTTCTTTAAAACTTTGACCATCTTTTATCTTCCCTCATTTTTCTTCTCTTGATTTTTTATTTATTAACATTTATTTGTACGCCGTGAGTTTCGAACTCATATCCCTTGATTGATAGTTCTACACGCGACCCACCAATCCAAAACCCGTTGTTACGCAAAATGCTTCATTCAATATTAAGTATTAACTAAAGCTATATTGCAGTAGATCACAATAATCTATTACCTCTTTGAAGTACCATGGGACAAAATTTGAACCACCGAAAAATAAACCTTTGTGGTACGTGTTTACTAGAGATCTGCAACGAGTACTTCAAAAAAGTAGTACTCGAGTACTATTCGTTCACAACTCAGTGATTCGAATCAGAGATTTGCAATGAATCAGATTTTTGAATCCTAATCCACTTACTCAAAAATGAGTATGAATAAGTATAAGTAGATTCCAAAGAAGTATTCATATGTGATTGATTTAAAACAAAGTGAATTACATTTTTGAATCATGAGCCACTCTTACTCAAAAATGAGTACGAATAAGTATAAGTAGTTTCCAAAGTAATACTCATATCTGATTGATTCGAAAAAAAGTGAATCATATTTTTGAATCATGAGCCACTGCTCAAAAATAAGTATGAATAATAGGGCGGGTCGATTTAAAAATCGCCCATTGCTCAGCGATAATTGTATTCTAGGGATCAAAATAAGAAACTTTGCCCGAGGAACTGTACCTCTAAAACGAATTCTAATGCCTCAACTTTTTACTTTTGTCCCGTAGGGTAAAATTTTGAAAAATCCCTCTTTGACCCATTTAGAGTGATGCAATCGAGTCCAAATGTATGGCCGACCCCCACTAACTTTGGAGGGCCGATCCGCCCATGCCCGTGGCATACTCCCTGGAACCCCCTGGCTGATTTTTTCATGTAAAGTGCTAAAAATTGTGATTTTTTAAATGTTTGTATAGGGAACCCCCAGGGGGGTTCCAGGGGGTGCCACTTCCTTGGATCGGCCCTCCAAGGTTAGTGGGAGTCGGTCAAACATTTGGACCACCACGGAAGCGTAGTATTAAAAGTACCCAGCGAAACCCTAAAAAAAGCGTTTTTTTTTTTGAGGCATCACAAAACCCTACTTGGCAAATGTCAAAATATTTTTGTTTACATAAAATAAGGATGCGTCAAAAAATGAACGCAACCTATAAATGAACCTTGGGTACTACAATGAGCCAAGGAGAAGTTTAGACCTAGTTTATCAAACACCTTTTTTTATGGAGACCGACCTCTAGATGTATAGCGTGATGCACTTTGCCGTAAAGCTTATGATCGCTTACTACTGTTGGAATGTACTGTTTTGTTAGGGTTACGATTATGGATATCTTCTGAACATCACTTTGAATTAGTATTAAATACAATAAAATATATTTAGGGTATTCACAAGGTGTACTATCATGTCATATTGTCCTTAAATTTTACAACTAAAATTTACAAGATTAATAAATACAAATACGAAACAGCTGTTTGATTACGACACTTCAATAAACATAGCTTTCTGAGCTGTAATATATTAGTACTTTTTTATATGGAAGGCACCAATAAAATGTTCAAACTAGTGTAAATTCTTAAGACAATATGACATAATGCATTTTTATATAATCGAAAGTAATAACTACTTATCAATTGTTTAAATCATAAACAAAGATGTTTATTAATCACTAAAAAAAATGTTTTTAGTTCATGGCTTTATGTCCTATAGAGGGCGCTATATTCAATTTAATGGTGATCAAAACAGTTTCAACGATACCTCATTTGTCAAATTATGATAAGTAGTTTAGAAGTTAGGTTAGCTTAGAAGTTAAGGTTTTATTTGACTTTCTGTCCTCTAGAGCGTGCCGTTTTCAATTTAATGCTATATTAAATTTAATTTGGCGTCACATAGCCTATGGTTAGCGAGCGATCAAAACGCTTTCAACGATACCTCCTTTGTCAAATTATGATAAGTAGTTTAGAAGTGAGGGTCGAACAGATGAACATACAGCGAAAGCTCTCATAGACGAACGCTCTAATAAGCGGAAATTTCCTATAAGCGAACACATTCTTGGAAACAATCAATTTTTGGTTTTTTTCCATAAAAAATGTTCTGCCATATACGGACTTTCCGATAAACAGAGTGGACACACAAAAATGTCTATTTATGAAAAAAAATTTCCCATAAGGACAATTTTGTCTTTTTTAGATCACAAACATTACAGCTTTTCTTGTTTATACCCCCACGTTTAAAAAACGTAATAGGGGTATATTAACTTTGTCACTCCGTTTGTCACGCCGATAAAGAGGCGTGGCCGGTATAGAAAAGTATATATATATTCTTGATCAGCATCACCTCCTGAGTCGATTTAGCCATGTCCGTCTGTCCGTTTGTGGTCACGATAACAGCCGTAATTTTTTAAGATATCGTAACGAAATTCAATATATAAGATTTTTATTCAAAAATGGAGGTCAAGTTCGAAAATGAGCCAAACCGGATGAAAACCACGTCTACCTCCCATACAAAGTGACTACCCTAAACGGTAAAATCTCTTTAAATTCCACAAAAACTAATTTAATGACTTCAAATTTGCACAGCGTCTTTAATATTTATTATAAACTTTGAGTATGAAATTTGTAAAAATGGAATGAAAACCACGTCTAACTCCCTTACAAAGTGAGTTACCCAAAACGCTAAAATCTCTTGCAATTCCACAAAAACTAATCTAATGACTTAAAATTTTGCACTTAAGCTTTAACCTTTAATATGCATTTTTAGTATAAAATTTATTTGTAAAAGTCGAATAAAAATCACGCCAAATGATCACCTCACCCATACAAAGTGAGTTCGCCAAAATGGTATAATCTCTTTCAATTCCACAAAAATTAATCTAATGACTTCAAATTTTGCGGTGATATCATTTTCATAACGACCAGGTAGTTTAATGTAATCTCATCATTTTTCATCAATCTCATCAAAAATATAGTTTGAGAAAATATTTCCACAAAATTTCAATGAAATTTTTTTTTCAAATTTGCATTTTTGCGAATTTTTCAATACAACAAGAAAACAAATTAAATTTTTTTCAAAAAGTAAAAAATTATAACTCTAGTATTTGTTGTCTAATTTTAAGGTTTGATAGCTCATTTATAAGAAAAATTTAAAAAACAACGGTGTGCGTACCGGATTTTTAAAAATTACACTTAAAAAAACTCTTTTTGGGATTTTTTTGAAAAAAGAGCACCTTTTTCCACATAAATTAGATTTTCAACTTAAAGGTCGCAAGCGGCACGTTTAAATATCAATATTTTTTTTAAAAATTTTGCAGTTTACTTCCGTTTGTTGACGGAACAAAACCCCGTTTCTTTATTCATTACTTTCGAAAGAAAAATGATTACCACTCTAATGCTTGGTTTTCACTATGTCATTTTCAGTGGTCAGTTGTATTCAATCAAATTGAAAATAACAACATGTTGGCATTTTATCTATCTTGGAAAATTAAAAACAAATAAATTATTAAATGGAGCTATTCAGGAATTGTTGTAGGGTTTTATTAAGGTGATATTTCAGGTGATAAGCTTTTATGTCGTCATAAAAATGGCATAGTGAAAACCAAGCATAATGTAGATATTTTAATTTTAATTTACTTTGTACTGGTTTTGTTTTTGTCTATTGAAGAATAAAAGTTATTTTAAATTAGAATATTTTATTATAATATTTTTATAATTTGAATTTTAATATTTTTTTACGACATTCCCATAAGCGGACATCTCTCATATGCGGACAAAAAGTAGGTAACCATCGGTGTCCGCTTATGGGAGCTTTCACTGTACATTATACCATTTCGCCTTATAGGCCAAAAAAAGTTACCGCACACCAGCTAATCTAAAGCATTATTGAAAGAAAGTTTAAAAAAAATTTTTTTTGACCGAATGTAGGGGTCGCGCATTGACATATTTCTTCATAACTTCGGTATTTACCGAACACTTTAATATTTTAATGCGTAGGTGTGCGTGAGTGTATTTGCAAGAAAAAAAATTATAATAGTATGTGCGCATGCAAATATTGTCAAAAAAAAGAAAGCGAAACCGAAAGTTTCTGCTTGTTTTTGTTTGTGGATTGTATTTGAAAAAAGATTCCACAAACACTCAAGTCATTCGTATTTAAAATGTATATCTTTTGGTTAAAGAGTTAAAATAACTTATCATTTTGTGGATCGTATTGGTTAATGCATTCCACAATGATCCATTTCTTCGTCGAGAGTGTAGTTTTTCTTTAAAACTTTGACCATCTTTTATCTTCCCTCATTTTTCTTCTCTTGATTTTTTATTTATTAACATTTATTTGTACGCCGTGAGTTTCGAACTCATACCTCTTGATTGATAGTTCTACACGCGACCCACCAATCCAAAACCCGTTGTTACGCAAAATGCTTCATTCAATATTAAGTATTAACTGAAGCTATATTGGAGTAGATCACAATAATCTATTACCTCTTTGAAGTACCATGGGACAAAATTTGAACCACCGAAAAATAAACCTTTGTGGTACGTTTTTACTAGAGATCTGCAACGAGTACTTCAAGAAAGTAGTACTCGAGTACTATTCGTTCACAACTCAGTGATTCGAATCAGAGATTTGCAATGAATCAGATTTTTGAATCCTAATCCACTTACTCAAAAATGAGTATGAATAAGTATAAGTAGATTCCAAAGTAGTATTCATATGTGATTGATTTAAAACAAAGTGAATTACATTTTTGAATCATGAGCCACTCTTACTCAAAAATGAGTACGAATAAGTATAAGTAGTTTCAAAAGTAATACTCATATCTGATTGATTCGAAAAAAAGTGAATCATATTTTTGAATCTTGAGCCACTGCTCAAAAATAAGTATGAATAATAGGGCGGGTCGATTTAAAAATCGCCCATTGCTCAGCGAAAATTGTATTCTAGGGATCAAAATAAGAAACTTTGCCCGAGGAACTGTACCTCTAAAACGAATTCTAATGCCTCAACTTTTTACTTTTGTCCCGTAGGGTAAAATTTTGAAAAATCCCTCTTTGACCCATTTAGAGTGATGCAATCGAGTCCAAATGTATGGCCGACCCCCACTAACTTTGGAGGGCCGATCCGCCCATGCCCGTGGCATACTCCCTGGAACCCCCTGGCTGATTTTTTCATGTAAAGTGCTAAAAATTGTGATTTTTTAAATGTTTGTATAGGGAACCCCCAGGGGGGTTCCAGGGGGTGCCACTTCCTTGGATCGGCCCTCCAAGGTTAGTGGGAGTCGGTCAAGCATTTGGACCACCACGGAAGCGTAGTATTAAAAGTACCCAGCGAAACCCTAAAAAAAGCGTTTTTTTTTTTGAGGCATCACAAAACCCTACTTGGCAAATGTCAAAATATTTTTGTTTACATAAAATAAGGATGCGTCAAAAAATTAACGCAACCTATAAATGAACCTTGGGTACTACAATGAGCCAAGGAGAAGTTTAGACCTAGTTTATCAAACACCTTTTTTTATGGAGACCGACCTCTAGATGTATAGCGTGATGCACTTTGCCGTAAAGCTTATGATCGCTTACTACTGTTGGAATGTACTGTTTTGTTAGGGTTACGATTATGGATATCTTCTGAACATCACTTTGAATTAGTATTAAATACAATAAAATATATTTAGGGTATTCACAAGGTGTACTATCATGTCATATTGTCCTTAAATTTTACAACTAAAATTTACAAGATTAATAAATACAAATACGAAACAGCTGTTTGATTACGACACTTCAATAAACATAGCTTTCTGAGCTGTAATATATTAGTACTTTTTTATATGGAAGGCACCAATAAAATGTTCAAACTAGTGTAAATTCTTAAGACAATATGACATAATGCATTTTTATATAATCGAAAGTAATAACTACTTATCAATTGTTTAAATCATAAACAAAGATGTTTATTAATCACTAAAAAAAATGTTTTTAGTTCATGGCTTTATGTCCTATAGAGGGCGCTATATTCAATTTAATGGCGATCAAAACAGTTTCAACGATACCTCATTTGTCAAATTATGATAAGTAGTTTAGAAGTTAGGTTAGCTTAGAAGTTAAGGTTTTATTTGACTTTCTGTCCTCTAGAGCGTGCCGTTTTCAATTTAATGCTATATTAAATTTAATTTGGCGTCACATAGCCTATGGTTAGCGAGCGATCAAAACGCTTTCAACGATACCTCCTTTGTCAAATTATGATAAGTAGTTTAGAAGTGAGGGTCGAACAGATGAACATACAGCGAAAGCTCTCATAGACGAACGCTCTAATAAGCGGAAATTTCCTATAAGCGAACACATTCTTGGAAACAATCAATTTTTGGTTTTTTTCCATAAAAAATGTTCTGCCATATACGGACTTTCCGATAAACAGAGTGGACACACAAAAATGTCTATTTATGAAAAAAAATTTCCCATAAGGACAATTTTGTCTTTTTTAGATCACAAACATTACAGCTTTTCTTGTTTATACCCCCACGTTTAAAAAACGTAATAGGGGTATATTAACTTTGTCACTCCGTTTGTCACGCCGATAAAGAGGCGTGGCCGGTATAGAAAAGTATATATATATTCTTGATCAGCATCACCTCCTGAGTCGATTTAGCCATGTCCGTCTGTCCGTTTGTGGTCACGATAACAGCCGTAATTTTTTAAGATATCGTAACGAAATTCAATATATAAGATTTTTATTCAAAAATGGAGGTCAAGTTCGAAAATGAGCCAAACCGGATGAAAACCACGTCTACCTCCCATACAAAGTGACTACCCTAAACGGTAAAATCTCTTTAAATTCCACAAAAACTAATTTAATGACTTCAAATTTGCACAGCGTCTTTAATATTTATTATAAACTTTGAGTATGAAATTTGTAAAAATGGAATGAAAACCACGTCTAACTCCCTTACAAAGTGAGTTACCCAAAACGCTAAAATCTCTTGCAATTCCACAAAAACTAATCTAATGACTTAAAATTTTGCACTTAAGCTTTAACCTTTAATATGCATTTTTAGTATAAAATTTATTTGTAAAAGTCGAATAAAAATCACGCCAAATGATCACCTCACCCATACAAAGTGAGTTCGCCAAAATGGTATAATCTCTTTCAATTCCACAAAAATTAATCTAATGACTTCAAATTTTGCGGTGATATCATTTTCATAACGACCAGGTAGTTTAATGTAATCTCATCATTTTTCATCAATCTCATCAAAAATATAGTTTGAGAAAATATTTCCACAAAATTTCAATGAAATTTTTTTTTCAAATTTGCATTTTTGCGAATTTTTCAATACAACAAGAAAACAAATTAAATTTTTTTCAAAAAGTAAAAAATTATAACTCTAGTATTTGTTGTCTAATTTTAAGGTTTGATAGCTCATTTATAAGAAAAATTTAAAAAACAACGGTGTGCGTACCGGATTTTTAAAAATTACACTTAAAAAAACTCTTTTTGGGATTTTTTTGAAAAAAGAGCACCTTTTTCCACATAAATTAGATTTTCAACTTAAAGGTCGCAAGCGGCACGTTTAAATATCAATATTTTTTTTAAAAATTTTGCAGTTTACTTCCGTTTGTTGACGGAACAAAACCCCGTTTCTTTATTCATTACTTTCGAAAGAAAAATGATTACCACTCTAATGCTTGGTTTTCACTATGTCATTTTCAGTGGTCAGTTGTATTCAATCAAATTGAAAATAACAACATGTTGGCATTTTATCTATCTTGGAAAATTAAAAACAAATAAATTATTAAATGGAGCTATTCAGGAATTGTTGTAGGGTTTTATTAAGGTGATATTTCAGGTGATAAGCTTTTATGTCGTCATAAAAATGGCATAGTGAAAACCAAGCATAATGTAGATATTTTAATTTTAATTTACTTTGTACTGGTTTTGTTTTTGTCTATTGAAGAATAAAAGTTATTTTAAATTAGAATATTTTATTATAATATTTTTATAATTTGAATTTTAATATTTTTTTACGACATTCCCATAAGCGGACATCTCTCATATGCGGACAAAAAGTAGGTAACCATCGGTGTCCGCTTATGGGAGCTTTCACTGTACATTATACCATTTCGCCTTATAGGCCAAAAAAAGTTACCGCACACCAGCTAATCTAAAGCATTATTGAAAGAAAGTTTAAAAAAAATTTTTTTTGACCGAATGTAGGGGTCGCGCATTGACATATTTCTTCATAACTTCGGTATTTACCGTCCGATCTTAAAAAATTATATGTCTATATTTTTTTCTTAGGGAGACTAATTTTTTTTTTTTTAGGACTCATTGACCTTAGTTGACCCCTTATAGTACTGACCCACCGGACCTCAGTTTCTACTATCTTAAGGTACCATTTTGATTTCAGAAATGGAAAGCCCGTAAAAAATCAATAAACTTTTACTAAAGAAATTTTCCGCTATTTCTACTAGAAATATTTGAAAAAAATTTTATTTTTATGCAAAAATTAGGGCAAATTTTTAAATTTTTTGTCTTATCGTATTATTATTATTTTTTTTTTAATATGCACTTAAAAAAATATTCTTATTAGTCAGTAATTGAAACACTGGTTTCTACTTTCAAACTTCGTCAAACCTTTGACATTAACAGCCCGATCTTAAGGAATAGTTAATTTTAATTTGTATTTTTTTATCATAAAAACCCACATGGAAAGTTTATAGTAAAAAAACTGTTTCTAAAAAACCTACCTTAAATATTGTATTGAGTTACTTTTCCAATGCACATTGAAATATCTGTGACATATCAGTTTAAATTATATAAGTTAGTGTTTAATCCGATTAAAATGCGTGAAGATAAATTCGTCAATCCGACGCTAACTTAGCGAAGACTCAAACCAATACTTTTGATCCGCAAAAAGTTAAATTCGTACTTTTTGCTAAGTACGAATTTATCTTTTGGAAGGAAATTAAATTCGTTCTTTTTGCAAACTACGAATTTAATTTTTGGGAGGAAAATAAATTCGTTGTACTTGTAAAGTACGAGTTTAACTTTTGAATCGAATTTAACTTTTGGCACAATTAAGACGTTTGCCATAAATATTTTTTAAAAAGTAGTGAAACTGGCGTTCATGGTACTAAGTTTCAATGCAAAAATTCTCAAAATCTGATCGAAAAATGTTTTTGAAATGCACATCATTGGACAGTTGATGGAACCACCTTTATAACGATATATAGCTTATAAGTGCACAATTAAGACTTTTGCCATAAATATTTTTTAAAAAGTAGCGAATGTAAGGTTGAAAGTACTAAGTTTCAATGCAAAAATTCTCTATATATATGCTATATATCGTTATAAAGGTGGGGTAATCACCTGTCCAATGATATGCATTTCAAAAACATTCTTCTATCAGATTTTGAGAATTTTTGCATTGAAAAATTAGTACCATGAACGCCAGTTTCACTACAAAATATTTATGGCAAACGTCTTAATTGTGCACTCAAAATTGTGCCAAAAGCTAAATTCGATTCAAAAGTTAAACTCGTACTTTGCAAGTAGAACGAATTTAATTTCCTCCCAAAAATTAAATTCGTAGTTTGCAAAAAGAACGAATTTAATTTCCTCCCAAAATTAAATTCGGACTTAGCAAAAAGTACGAATTTAACTTTTTGCGGATAAAAAGCATTGGTTTGAGTCTTCGCTAAGTTAGCGTCGGATTGATGAATTTATCTCCACGCACTTATCCGATTATAAGAGTGCATAAAAAAAATTTATAAAAAATGTCGTTTTTTATTAGTGAATTTAATGACTGACACCAAATTGCCAACCAGAGCGCGTTGTGATTAATTTTTTGTTATATCTGCAGCATTACTGTGATCGGAATCGAAAGTTGGGTGCATTTAAACAAGAAGCTGTCAGAAAGGTAAGCCTTTTGTGGAAACGCGCGGGCTTTCCAATTATATCTGAATCAGCTATTCGTAAACGTTTAAAAAGGCTTGTGAATGTAAAAGTAAACAACTTAATTCGATATCTTTCCTTACTAAACTTAATTATATTCACAGCTTATCTATGACGTTCTCAAAATACTGAGCGCTTTCTACACGTAGTATATGAATCTGCCATTGCTGTCACCGATGAACAACGCATGGGTCACATTTTATCTAAACTCGAGAACCGCCAGAAATACAGTCTACTTGAATCGCGTCGAAATTTGATCTCTTAAAACTCGATGATTTTAATATGTGAAAAGTGTCTTAGTAATATAATAAAAGTGGGTTTTTAATCAACAGTTTTCCCACTGTGAAATTCTGTGTTTTATTTAAATGATTGGGAAGAGTTTAATGGTTTTTTAAGGGCTTTAATTGTATTACTTAGAATAGTACATTAGGCTGGTAGATTCGGATAAGAACGTTTTTGGTGCATATTTTATAAAAATAATACGATATGACAAAAATGTTGAAAATTTTCCCTACGTTTTGCAGAAAAAAAAATAAAAATTTTTTAAAAATATTTCTAGTAGAAATAGCGAAAAATTTCTTTAGTAAAAGTTTATTGATTTTTTACGGGCTTTCCATTTCTGAAATCAAAAAGGTGCCTTAAGATGGTAGAAACTGAGGTCCGGTGGGTCAGTACTATAAGAGGTCAACTGAGGTCAACAAATCCTAGAGACAAAAAATCGGTCTCTCTGAGACAACAACATGGACATATCATTCTTTTAGATCGTACGGTAAATACCGAAGTTATAAAGAAATATGTCGATACGCGACCCCTACGTTCGGTCTAAAATTTCGAAAATTTCTTTCAATATGCTTCAGATTAGCTGGTGTGCGGCGAAATTAATTTTTTCGATACGGTCATGCTGCTTTTACTTACTACACGTTGTCATCAGCATCGTTAAGTAGGTTTTTTTTTGTTGATGTGAATGCGTTTGTGTTGTTGTTGGTGCATGTTTTTTTTTGTTTTTGCATAGCGTGAAGAAAAAATTTACAAGTGACCAAAACATGAACCCATAATTTTATTAATAAAATCCATAATAATAATTAAAAAAAAAACATTTACAAAAAATAATTCAAAATGAATGTAACATGTAATAAAATAAAATAATAAGGAAATGTAATAAGATCTACTGATGTGAATATTAAAGTGTGTTTTTTTAATTAACTTTATGTTATTTTAAGTTTATGAATTAAAAAATTATTTACTCAAAAGAACCATTAAATTATTAAATCTATGAAAAAGCGAAAAAGCAGCGCTTCTCTCGTGTGTTTAACGATGCACCTGTTTTATTTTGCGGTCTACAGTTCTTTTTTAACACAACGCCAGGAAATTTCAAGTTTCAAAAATAAAAATTTACTTAAAATATCACCCGAAAACGTTCGTAAAACTCTCGCTTTTCGCTTTTGGTTCAGTAGACTTGCAATTTTTAGAAAATATAATGATTTTTTTTTACAAAAATACCAACTAATACTTAAGCTTAACTTTCATAACGTAAATTGAGAGTTTACAGCACAAACAGACTTGTCATTTTTACTGCATACCCTTGAATCGTTTTATAAAAATTTCAAGTCTCATATTTCTTGCTGCTGTGCCTTTACCGTTGGTTCGTTCCTTTGTTTGCTTTAGCAAAAATTTAAAGAAATTCGATATACGAAGAGTAACATATACTCAAATAAAACCTGTCGAAATTCAATCCCCACCAACGTAGCTACCTTAATTTTGTTAAAGTAAAGATTATATCAAAATATTTGAGACGAATCTGCTGTACTTCAATCTGCTCCGTGTGTGTTAATACCTATGAAAAATTAAACCCAGTGAATAATGTTGGTACTGTATGATTTTGGATTCTTCTGTTTGTTTTTTTTAATCCACAGAAATTTGCACGTTTATGGCATACAGTTTCAGTTTGGCACACAAACAGAGTTACCCATTTTTGGCTGGAGTCTCACTCAGCAGCCAATTCTTTCGTGCTTGAACGAACGTGCCGCTTACTTTTTGTGGATCTTATTTTTTAACCTTTTTGATTGATACAATCTTCATGTTTGACAATTTTTTGGTTTTTTTTTTATTTATATATTTTGTCCATTCTTGTTTTGCCGAATTATGGTTAAAGTAAATATCACTCTTCACTTGCGGTTAAATCACTTTTTGTTTTAGTCTTGCTTTTGTTTCGGCGCTGTTTTAGTCAAAATAATACAGATTTATGTCAAACAATTTTCTTATCATGTGCATCTATAAAAAACTTAATGAAAAACTATATAAAACAATTTACTTGATTGTATTTAATATAAAATATACAATGTTTTTGATTTTTGTTTAATCTGCCTTTGACTCATTTAAACATACAAAATTTCTGCATTTAAAACACAAAAGTATGTTCTTGAAACTACGTATAAATTAGTACAAAACTTAAACAAAAAAGGTCACAAACAAGTTAAAAGCTGATTATTTGCGAATTCACTTGAATATTTTATGAATATTCATTGGAACAGGTGTGACAAGCAGCAGCGTCTCAATGTTAGATATGCGTTTTTGAGCTATTCCACAAAAAGTGTTATTATTGTTTACAAAAGTATTGTGATTTGTATATGTTAGCATTTGCTTGACTTGAAGTAGCTGTTTGTTTCCAGTTCTTAAATTATGTTCTAATCTTGATATGAAAATAAATTATTACTTTCACTTATCGAACTATTGTTATGACGTAGAAACAATTGATAGCAATTAATTTAAAATGTTTTAAAAAACGTGTGAAGTGATAAATGGAGTAACTGACATCATCATTTATCACATTTTCTGATACTTATTGCTAGTTAAGCCAGTTGCTTCAATTAAGATATAAAACTGTACAAACCAAAATCTAAGTACATATATGCTATAGTACACTGAGAAAAAAGCATACTAAAATCAAAGAAAATTTACTCAATTTAAAGAAAATTTAACTTGTTTTATAAAATAAATTTCCAAACAATAATTAAATTATTTCTTTCAAAGAAAAATTATTTCTTCCAGGAAAAAATTTGCATTTAAAAAAAAATTTCATTAAATTTCCTTTGATTTTAGTATGCTTTTTTCTGAGTGTGTAATTAATTTTTAAAAACAATATATAAAATAAAACAAACAAATTTTTACTTTTTTTTAAAGATCAAAGAACCAGGCATGCGCCTTATACAAACAGGGTTTGGTCTTTGAACTGAAAGGAAAGGGATAGATTTATTTAGAGGAATTGATTGGAACAATACGTAATTATTGATTTAATTTAAAAAAAACGTTCTTAAATTTTCTTTGATTTTAATATGCTTTTTTCTGAGTGTGTAATTAATTTTTAAAAACAATATATAAAAAAAAACGAACAATAAAATAAATTTCCAAACAAAAATTAAATTATTTCTTTCAAAGAAAAATTATTTCTTCCAAAGAAAAATTTCAATTTGAAAAAAAAAATTCATTAAATTTCCTTTGATTTTAGTATGCTTTTTTCTGAGTGTGTAATTAATTTTTAAAAACAATATAAAAAATAAAACAAAGAAATTTTTACTTGTAAATTAAAATTCTTAATTTTTTGAAACAAATGCAAGTTCTTTTGTTACAAAAAAAAATTTTTGTTTCAAAAAGAAATTTCCTTAAAACTAAGGAAATTACAGATTTTTAACACAAAAACTTGTATTATTTGATTTTAAATTTTTAATATTTTCTGTCTGTCAAATATTTGTAACTTTGCAGTAGTGGTTATTTTGTCAAACAGTGAGTGTTCATATTGATTCAAAACAAGCGCGTCGGAAGCTAGTTTCATCTGGGGGGCAGTACAAATGGGGGTGAAAAAAAAATCACCAAAATTTCTTAAAAGAAACACGAATATGAATAAACAAATTTTTTATTTTAGTTTTCAAATAAAAAAAAAATATAAAACTAAATAAAAAATATTAAAATTTCATTATTTTTAAAAGTTTTTCCAATTTCGATATTAGAGATCATTTTTTAAAGGATCTTTCATATGGTAATAGAGAATATAAGAAATAAATGTTGCTTTTAAAAGGCAAGACTAGGTATATCTTTACATGGTTTAAATGCAATAAGGTACAAAAAGTTATATCAATTTAAATTCTTCCAAAATGTTTCTTTCTGTCCTTGCGAGAAACAAACTCTTTCACCAACTCCATCGAATTCAATTCTTCGGTTTTATCTTTGTGAATGTGTATAAGTGCCGCATGAGTGAGTCGTTTCTGTGTCATAGTTGCTCGAAGATACGTTTTAAGTCGTCTTAGTGCACTAAAAGAACGCTCAGATGAAGCTGCTGATGCAGGCACAGTCAAAACCAATGCAACAAGTTATTCAACTTCATTTAATAGTTTTTTCAGTGTGTCCGAATTTTTTTCAAATTGGAATTGCATTTTGTTCTATCTTTTTGCAAACACAGATAAAGAAAATGGTTATCCGAAAGCATGCTTATGAAGAAGAGAGAAAGAAAGAAAAGCAAAATATATAATACAAAAATATCAACGTTGTAAAAGAAACTGATATTTTGAATAACTTTTGAAGTTTTCTTTTTAAATTGTTTAGCTAAAAAAGCGGGGGGCAACTGCCCCCCTTTCCCCACACTTGCTACGCCAATGATTCCGAACGTAAGCAGACATTTTTTTATCTTATCTTAATTACAAATCAATGGGTTTTTTTATGCAGAGGACCCATCTGCGTGAATAAATTTGAACAATTCAAATAAAAAAAAAATTTCTTAAAAGACATATTTTGTTTTCTCATTTTATAACACTTTTTATCAAAACTTCCCTATTTTCAAAGAAAAATTTATGGTCAATGGTCACAAAAAATATTCTGTGCACTACTTCTCCCTACTCTTATTCATTTGAAAGAAAAATTATCCAAATCGGTTGAGAAACACGGGGAAAATGGTACCGAACTCTTTTTCCTTCGCCTATTTATATATACTAGTATCGCCTGTGGCCGAAATTCGACCAACTTTCTGAAATTTCAATAGTTTTTTCTCTTTCTGAGGCGTTGACCTTGTCTTAAGAAAATGTGCTGTACTAAGAAAATCTTAAGTTTCAATACAAAAACACGTTTTACTGAGAAAAGTAACAGTTTTCGAGATATGGTCATAACTTTGATGTCAAAATAAAGGGGGCTTTTAAAAATTTACTATTTGTAAGAAATTTCACCATAACAACATATATTCACACACGTTACATAAAAAAAATGCTTATTGTAGGGTATCCGTAAGAGATAGCGAAAAATGCTTTTTGTACATTGTATTAATGTCTAAAATTTCCTCTTACGCCATGTTCTTCCATTTCTTATAGTTTAGGTTTTACTTTAAAAATATTTTTCAACGCTCATATCTCAGGTCAAAGGTCACAACAATATTCGGTGAACTCCTTCACCCTACTCTTATTTATTTAATAGAATTATCTAAATCGGTTCAGAAACACGTAAGAACGGTTTTTCCTTTGTCTTTTTCTATATAATAACGAAATGGCTTAAAATATAGATTTGTGTATATAACTTTGGAGTGGTTTGAAATATTTGAAAATTTTTTTACAGAAATTATTTCTTGAGCTGATGAACTCTGTAAAAAATGTAAAAACAACATTTTGAAAAATTAAATTTTCATCAAAAAAATCATAGGGGGAGCTCATGATTTTCGATGATAGAAACTGTTGTTTTTGCATTATGTGTCAAAATGAAGCAATTTTTGAGCAAAAGAGTGTGAAAAAAGAAAATTTTATAAGAAAAAAAAATTACAACAACAAAAACGTTTGGCCTATTTTTTGAGCAAAAACTCAATATTTTAGAGATATTTTTAAAATCATAAAAAACATTGAATTGGTGAGATGACGGTAAATCTTTTCTTATTTCTCCAAATTTTTGTTTTTTTTAACTGAAAACATCTATAGTTTTCGAGCTATCACAATAATTTTCATGTCAAAATAACGGAAATTTTTTATAATTTTCTATTTGTAAGAAATTTCACCATCACAATAATCACACTTTTAACATAAAATAATGCTTATTGTAGGGTATCTGAAGAGATGGCGCAAAATGTCGGAAGTATTTTTTTCACACCTTATCAATGTCTAAAACTCCCTCTTACATTATATTCTTTGGTCTGTTACAGTTTAGCTTTTATTTAATAAATGCTCTTTTTACGCTCATATTGCAGGTCGAAGGTCACCAATCTAAAATGTAATCATACTGTGCAGCCAGATCTTTCATTTGATAACTCATTCATCATTCTACCTCTTCCTAGCCCTGAGATTCCTTACTAAAAATAATACAAACTTTCAACGTTAATATTTCGGGTCAGAGGTCATAAATTTAAAATCTAAAATGATTCTGCACATATAGGGCGCAGTACCTTTCGAATGATATAAGTTTCGTTGCCCTTATTCTAAAATTAATATCGAAAAAGTGTACGACAACATTTGATGTTTGCCTATTAATATATAAGAATTTTAATCGAAAAAATAAAAGTGAAATTTTAACTTTTATTTTTGATCGAAATGAAATCAATCAAAAAATAACGATTATTTGTCGACTTTTTAGAAAAAAATCATAACCGTTACGGTCCCTGCTTTTCACAAATATTATTCCAAATTCAAATAAACCAAATAACTATATTTCTTTTGAAAAATATGGAAACATTATAATAATTTGCAAGTTGCCCTTTTTTCTTGTGTGCAGCCCTCTGTTTGGCGACGTCCCACTGTACGACAGGTATATAGCTAGTCTTTTATAATACTATCAAATCTTTTATGTGTATGGTCAATTCCGCCAAAAGTGCATATTTATGTATCCTCACAGTTTTGAGTGAACAATTTTTGTTACTTTAAAATACTTCAGCTTTCTTAAAAAGTTTTTTCTTGAAGTTTATGTAGTAACAGGTCATTTTAACATTAATTTTGCAGGTGGAAATGTCCAAAATAGACCTTAAATGTCATTCCTGTAACCTGTCGTCGATCAAAATTATAACAATTCAAATAGTGTAGCTTCCGCAATTTTTATTTTTACATGTTCTAGATGACAAGGTCGAAATATTACGTATACCGTGTTTATTTTTTGCCATTATTAATTATTATAAAAAAATTTTAACACATGTTTCATTCCTGTAACCACTCAAAAACACAAAATATCTAAACAAAAAAATTCATTAGATCCTTGGTAAAAACTCGAAGTTAAGTTTGGAACAAATAGTTTTGCTGTATAAAGTTATCTTTAAACTAGTTTGCACCTACGGGATTTATTGTTGGGTACATCAAGCAACTAAAATATCGAGATTCCGCAACGGTATCAGTTGAAAACTTTGAGAAGTATTGTTAATGCATCATGGTTTGTTCGAAATAGCAAATTCACAAATCCTTAAGCATTCCTTTTGTAATGTCAGAAATCAAAAGGTTTAGTGAAGGATACATCAATCGGCTCGAACGTCATAGTAACACTTTAGCTATAGCCCTCTTAGGCAATAGCTTAGCAACAAGGAGACTGAAACGCTTCCTTTTCAAAAATATCATTGTTATTATACTTTGAAACGATTCCCAACAATCAATTAAAAATATAATAGAATATTAATCTAACCATAAATCACTTTACTACATTTTTTCTTAATTTATACAAACATCTTGCTTTATTATTGTGTGATCCTGTTTCATATTTGGATAATCTTTGAAAATACAAATTAAAATCTTATTGAAAATCAATTTAGATTCGAAATTATTTGGGAAAATGTTCATTGCTCTATAGATTTTTTAAAAATTTTGAACCGAAAATAGTGAGCTTTTGATTCTAACAAGTATATTTTTAAACACAAGATTTTTTTTTAAATATTTTCATTATTTTTGTTAAAAGTTTTTTTTTTTTTTGTTTTATTTGATTTATCTTTAAACTTCAGATCCTATGACGATTTTAACCCCGAAAATCTCTCCTTGGCTGCGGGTATGGTCGTTATATCTTAAAAAAATTTTAATAAAAAATTGTAAAATATTGGTTCTAACAAGCCTAGGTTGTTTTTCCCAAAATATGTTTATAATTTTTTCGATTTGTTTAATTTGGTTTAATTAATTTTATACCTTCAGATCCCTTGAAAGGTTTTAACCCGAAAAACCCCTGTTTCTATACGAGTTTAGTCTTTGGTTCTTTACAAATATATTAATTTGTTAAAATTTTCAATGTATATGGTTAAATTTTGAATCAAGCAAGTGTATTTCTAGACACAGGTTATTTTTTCCAAAATATGTTCATATTTTTTCAATTTGTTCTATTTGGCTTTATTTATTTCTCCTATGGTACCTTTAAACCCCGCAAACAAACGCCTCCTTGACAAGCCTGATCCTTAGCTACTAAAATATATGAAGTAGCTATATTAAAAAGGAAAACCTTTTCACTTTGCTTATTTCTGGTCGTGAAACTCATAACGCGATAGAATTTCAATTTAGTCTTAAGAATACAAAACTCAAAACACGAAATATGCAACTTTACTGATTGCTCCATTTATTTTCTTATTTTAATTGCAGATGTGAAGAATCCATAGGTGCTAATTTAGAAAATAAGATTTAGTTAACGCTGAGCTAAATTCAAGTACAATAAAGAAAATTTTCAAAAGCAAATCAATATAAGAAAAAAAAAGAGAAAGGAGAAGGAAACGCAGCCAGCATAAACAGCAACACCAACAACGTAACGACATTACGTGCTCCCATCAACCGAGAAGAATGCAAATTAATGAATATTAAATAAAATTTAATAAAGAAACCGCCGAAGAGCGACAGCAAAGAACTGCTGAGTGGAAAAGCGACAGTTGGGAAAAATATGCCCACAAAGCAAACACTAAGCTAAAAGTTGTTGTAAATGTTAAAGAAAAGAAAAGCAAAATAGAAATAATTCAGTTCAAGCAAATAGTTTAAAAAAACTTATACATAAATTTATAACAAATACAAGGGGAAAAAAACGTGAACTTGAAAGCACTTGAAAAAAGCGGCAACGCAAACAGGTGCAAATATTTGCAACACAAGCGTTAGCAAAAAGAAACATATTTTGTAACTTAATCAAGCCGAAGCTGAAACCGAACTAACAAAAAGAAAAAACAGAAATCAAAGCCGCAAAAATTCCGAACTCAAATTTTTGATACCGGCGACACGTTCAAAGAAGATGTCAAAATATTTCACCACAACAACAGCAACATCAACTAGCAATGGAAATACACACAGCAGCAGCACACAACAGCAGCAGCAGCAACATGTTGCGGCAACAACTTCAACCGCTATGCGCAAACTCTCCTACGAGACTGCGGCCACAACCAGTGGAGGCGGCAGCAGCAGCGCAACAGCAAAAAATCCCAAGCTATCAAAAATATTTCAAAATCAATCAACGACAGCTGCTTATGTGTCGTCGACATCTTCATCGGCATCTTCATCGCCGGTATATCAAGCAACACAGCAGGCGAAAAGCAGCAATACAGCAACGCATCTGCTAGATCATGGCTATGGTGTGACGTTAGAATCGGCGACTACAGTGCCCCAACAACAACAACAGCAGCAGCAGCAACAACAACAACAATTCACAGGGAAATATACGTCCGCAGCAACAAATCGAAACTCCGCCGAAGCGACGCAACACATAACGCATTATTATAAGGTAAGTTTTCCCTTCAAATATTAAAAAATAAAAAATTATAAGTGTTTTTCACATTTTCTACATCCCCCACTATCCTCTCTCTTTCTCACTCTCTCTCTCCCTCTCAAATTTTAGCAAGTGAAGCGACGCATACCAAATAACGACAGCAGCAGCAATCATCCCAAGAAACAGGCTAAACAGAATGCAACGCATCAAACATATACGTTAGCGTATACGCAACCGGCTTCTCAGCAACAACAACAACAACAACAGCAGCAGCAAAATGCAACATTCGCTACGCCCACGCAACTGTCACGACCTGGCTCAGCAGCTTCCTCTACATCGTCGTCAACAATGGCAACAACCCGTGCCGCCTCATCACAATCCAACACTCCCACGCCATTGCAGCAACAACAACAGCAACGCAATCACCATGGCAACCGCGAACAGCGCAACAGTCATCATAATCAACAGCAGCAACAACACAACAATATGGCCTCATCAAAACGCACACCCGATGGCAATCGCGCCGACACCTCACTCGGCATACTAACAAAAAAATTCGTTGATCTGCTGCAAGAATCGCCCGATGGCGTTGTCGATCTAAACGATGCTTCACTCAAGTTGTCCGTACAAAAGCGTCGCATCTACGACATCACGAACGTGCTCGAAGGCATCGGCATACTTGAGAAGAAATCGAAAAATAACATACAATGGAAATGTGGCAACTCATTGGTCAGCGCCGACATGACCAACGACATGCAGCTAGAGAGCGAAAGACTCGAACAGAAGGAAAATCAATTGAATTTTCTCATCGATCAGATACGCGATGAGCTAAGCGGTGAGATATCGAAAAGCAATCAGTTGGCATATGTGACGCATAGCGATTTAAAGAATGTCGATTTGTTTAAGGATCAAATAATAATTGTTATCAAGGCGCCACCGGAAGCCAAATTAGTGGTAAGTCTCTGCGGCCAGAATTTTAGTTCTACTTGTTGCCTTTTATTTAAGATTAAAATTCTTTCTCATAATATTTCCAATGCCAAATGTAAGCTTGAACTTTTTTGCGCGTCTAATATTTAAATGAACAAATAATATTTAATATTTTAGAGTAGATTTTATAAAAATTAAAACAACATACATTAACACTAGAACGTTGCAAAAAAAGACATCATCCTAAATATAAACCTAGATCGTCAATATTAATAATTTCAAAATTGTAGCTTATTACTTTTTAGAATTGCCCTTTAATGATAGTACAGCGGCTTTATTTTTATTATGTATCATTAAATGTAGCAATTTATTTAAATTACTCGTGCTTATGCTCTATAAACAACAATGTCTTTTGGGCATCAGCTACGCATTCTTTGTAGTATGTATCTATATTTAGACTTTTGTGCGTTTACAACATTGTTCATTTTATTGTTTTCTTCTATTGTGTGGCGATGAACTTTTCCTCACATTGCATTTACGTATCTTTATTTTATGGCTCTTTTAAAAAAACAACCCTTTTAATCAGACCTTTTAATTTCCTGAAGACTTCGAGAAGTTAGTTACCCTAACATATTCAATCTTTGACTAAGTTTTAGAGGTCTCTATGAGGAAAAGAAGACATGGTCTAATGAGTTGCGTTTCACACATTAAGTTCTAAAATTTTACAAAATTTCCATAATCAAAATATCATAACCATAATCATAATAATTTTGCCATTCTCCCTTTCAAAATATTTTGAGCTGCATCTTCTGGCAGTTTTCATGGCTGAATACTTATTTTCACAAAAATTTATGTTTGCCCTGTTTGAAACAAGACAGACTTGACTTAAGGGGAGGTTCTAGTAGAAACGTAACGTAATTTCAGGATTTTTTTTTTTTTTGGAGCGAACGTAAATCTTTTTTGAAAAAATCTTTTGTGGCATTTATTAGTGTATATTTCAAGAACATTATACAATTTTTTCGATGAAAAATAATTCAAAATGTGATGTGAAAGATGTGCGCTGTACACTCTACAGCCCTGCCAAATAATCTGAAACGAAAAACCAAAAAAATTATTAACCTACATGAAATTTGAAGGGCCTTGTAGATTTCCGATTTTAATAAAAACCTTTTTTAAAAAAATTTCATTTAAGAATGAATTTAGATTAATTTAAGAAAAATTTCAGAAAAATTTAAAATAATTTTGAATTTTTCTAGATTAACCCCCATAAAATTTTAATATTTTCTAAAATTACAAGTATTTGGTTATTCTTTACCGACACTGACCCAATCTAATATTTATTTTAAATATTTTCACTTAATTATTCTTGGTTTTTATAAAAATTTGCGGCCCTTTGAAAAAACCCTGTTTTTCCTAATTTTCTTTTGCTTTAACTTGAAAAAAAAATAATGATAATAAATTTTTTGGATAAAAAAGCTTCCAAAAGCTTTCATTTGAGTCGTCAAACATCGAAGTCGGTCAAGTCGTTGAAGCGGAATCGTGTACAGAGCGGAAAAAAGGTGTTTCGAGAAAAACTCGTTTAAAGTTTGACAAAGAGAAAATCGTAAGTAATGTTTGTTTTTTGAAACTTACATCTAATCAGCTATTTCAGCACCATACAAGGTCCCTTCCTCATCCTCAAAGAGCATGTTTTGCTGCACCAGGGCGCCAAGTCTTTCAATTCTAGGTTTTTTTGCAAACTCCGAGAGTTTCTCCTCCGCTGTCGTCAGTCTTCGCAGAGAAGTTTACGCAGTTTGTCCCGATGACGATTCCTAATGTCTGCATAATTTTTAATATGGATGAATAGCCTTCATTAAAGATGCCGAAAGAAATATATGCTGCTATTCTGATAGTTTGTTCGCCACAATGAAGGTCTTTGGGGACCACAGTTCCACAGAAAAGAGTTAAAACATTCATTGTCGTTTTGCATGTTTCTACCTGTGCATCTTTGCAGTAAATTATCACTTGAAAGAGCTTCATATACGGGCCGAATTGCTTCTTGAACCGATTTTTGAAGGGCAGGTTCATGGTGGAAATCGGCGAGTTCATTCTTGGCTTCTACAATACGCCACTAACACCAACTGTTTTCACCTGGTGGGCAGTTTTCATGTTTCGGCTCTTCATCCGTGAAACATTTGTGATCGAACGTTCCATATTTTCATCTCTTCGGCCGAAACAGGGTGTCGTCTAATGGCAAGTCCATAGTACAAAGTCAAATCTTTTATTAATTCTCGAAGAAACACGTTGCTGTTTTTTGCACTCACACTTGATAACCAAAATAAAACCAAGTCCACGGATACTCGAAGGAGAAAACGTTACATCACTGTTACAGTTTTTACACAGTCAGAAACAGTCAGAAAATGTATAATCCCGTTATTATGGCCACCATCAATTTTGACGTCGTCGTAATTCGTGTCTTTAATTTTTTTTCGCTGATTTACTAGTATACTCAGTTTCCGCTTCTATTTTATCGGGGAATTTCTTCTTTCGAGGCCGAGCTGGCTGATCATTTCCCACTGATTTTCGCATGTTTGGCATTTTTGGACCACTGCTTATTTGTCACACTTTGCTTTTACTTTTGAAAATAAAAATGAATTCGTAAAAATAAAAAAGTTAAGGTGGCAACACTATCCACCATCTTGAATTTTAAAACTCTGACTTCAGATTCGAAATCAGTGACTCCCTAACACTGTTAAATGATGTTTAAAACTCTTAAAAACACATATTATTAGGTGGCAACCCTATGATTTAAAAAATTTATAATTTTGAAATTCAGACCAGGAATTCGGATTCAGCGACCCATTTTTGGTTTACCAATTTTTCGCCTGCCCCGAATTCATAAAAATACAAAAAATAAGGTGGCAACCCTATCCACCATCTTGAATTTTAAAATTCTGACTTTAGATTCGAAATCAGCGACACCTTAACACTGATAAATGATGTTTAAAACTCTTAAAAATACATATTATTAGGTGGCAATATTGTGGTAAAAATTTAGGTGGCAACCCTAACCTCCATCTTAAATTTTAAAATTGTGACATTATATTCGAAATCAAATCCGTTGTCAGAATTTCAAAATTAAAAGAATTTGCAAAAATTCCAAAAAAATCTAGGTGGCAACTCTATCCGCCATCTTGAATTTTAAATTCTGACATCAGATCCGAAATCATCTACCCCCTTAAACTGCCAACCACGGAGTCCACAGAACCCTTAAAAGTCATAATACGCTTAAGCTTTTCCTACACAAGCTCATTGAATTTTTTGGATACTTGCTAGTGATCTGCAAGCGATGGCATTTTCGCTACTTGCAATCTACCCTCAACAAATACAGTGACAGTCTGACCGCACTACGCAAGCGCTGCGATTGTTGTGTCGAAGGCATCAAGCTTTCCTTTACTTGAAACTTCGTGCCGTTCGCTTGTAAGCTAGCATACTTGCAAGTCGCAAGCTGTCGTGGGCTTATTTATATTCAATTACTAACTATACTTGATTCAAAATTATCAAGCTCAAGCTAGCTTGAACTTGTATTTTAAGCAAGTACTTGAAATAGACTTCAAGTAGGTTTGTGCAGTTCTCTGGTACGCAGGTATACGAGCACACAATAGAGAGGAATGTACAGAAATTCGTTGAGACAGTCACAAACTTACTACCTGTACTAGATACACCGCTTAGGTAGTCAAAAATGCCCGTCCCTCGAAGCCGCTCCGAGCGCGCATTTATACCTGTTTTTCGGCCAACGCACTCTCTCGTCTAATAAGCTATGACTCTACATATTTTCAATATCCTAAAGGATGAAAATAAAGCAAATAACACAAACAAAAATTTTCCGTCCATTTTTACCAGAACCTCCCCTTAATAGGTAAAATAACTGAATTACTTTATTTGGATTTGAATTTGAATTTGTAACTAAGATTATCCTACAAAAGTAAAATAAGGTAATATTTTGATAGCGTGGATGTATGTACGTATGTATTCTCCTGTAACTCCTAGTGGGATCATAGAGCCTGAATGACACGTCTCTATCTGGGGCGTTCCTTAGCGATGGCTTTTATCTCTTTCCACGTTTTTACAGATTCTTGAATTTCCTCTCTAATGACCTTTTCTATGGTGATTTTGGCTCTCCTCTACTGCCTTGTGGATTCCACTCAAGGACCTGATGGCAAGCTTTGTCGTCTAGTTTCCGGATGGTGTGCCCTATTCATATATATTTGCGTAGTTTGATTTCGTTTGCAATGGGCACCTGGTTGCATTTATGGTACAAATTTGAGATACTAGTTCGTTCAAGATGCTGCCGATCTCCAAGTGACGGCACCATCTCTCTTCAAATGCATGACATTTTCGACGGGTGGCAACCTTAACATGAACACACCATAAATGTCAGATTGATCTGTCAATGAATAGTGTCGTTACAGTGCTCTAAATTAAACAATTTTTGGAAATGTTTTAAAAATGGATAAAGAAGAATTACATGTCTTGATTAAGTATTACTTTTTGCGTAAAAAAAGTGCGAATGCATAAAAAAAGTTGTTTTTTTTAATATAGGTCGATTTTTAACAGTGCTCTTTAGACCTCGATCGATTAATAGGCATCGGTAACGGCCAATGCTTAACAGCTGGTATCGGCAAAAAATTCAAGCATCGGCATCAGTTCAAAATTATATAATCAAAATCGGTTTTATATCGACCGACAACTGTCGAATGAACTCAAGCTCAAGAATCATTTCAAGTTCAAATACAATTTTTCAATTTTTAATAAGTTGATCTTTTCCGAATTTCAAATAGAACTTCTGAATTCCAATTGACCTTATCTGAATTTTAAATGGTATTTTAAAATTTCAATAGAACTTTTCTGAATTTCAGATGAAATTTCTGAAGTTTTATTGATCTTTTTTCAATTTTAAATGTAATTTCTAGAGTTCCATAGTTCTTTTCTGAATTTTAAATGGAATTTCTAAATTTTAATAGATCTTTTCTGAATTTCAATTGATCTATTCTAAATTTCAGATGAAATTTCTAAAGTTCGATTGGTATTTTCTAAATTTTATATGAAATGTTAAATTTCATTTGTATGGGGATCAGGCCGATTGCTTGAATGTCAAAAACTTGAATCAACCAAGAGCTTGAAAAAAATAATCTTGAAAAAATAAAATCTTGAAAAAAAATTCTTGAAAAAAATATCTTGCAAAAAAAATCTTGAAAACAAAAAATCTAGAAAACAAAAAATATGCATAAATTTTCAAAAAGTCTTGAAAAACAAAAAAGGGCCGCTTTCGTAAAAAGTGTCAAATTTCGAGAAAAAATACCAGAAAAGAATTAAATTTCGACAGCAAAAATTACAAACTTGAAAATTTGAAGTGTGTGGAATAAAACCCAAATTAAAAAAAAATAATATGAAATCCTTTTAGATATATAGATAATTATATCCAGAACTTGAAAGAGAATTATTTCCAGATAAAGTACTTTATCCTTTCAGTGGATTCAGTGGAAAAAAAATCTTGAAAACAAAAAATCTAGAAAACAAAAAATATGCATAAATCTTCAAAAAGTGTTGAAATTTAAAAAAGGGCTACTTTCGTAAAAAGTGTCAAATTTCGAGAAAAAAATACCAGAAAAGAATTAAATTTCGACAGCAAAAATTACAAACTTGAAAATTTGAAGTGTGTGGAATAAAACCCAAAATAAAAAAATAATATGAAATCCTTTTAGATATAAAGATAATTATATCCAGAACTTGAGGGAGAATTATTTCCAGATAAAGTAATTTACCCTTTCAATGGATTTGCCCCATATATTCCATGTCCATGTGGACTTTTTTTACAACGCATTTTTTGAAATCAATTTGTTTAGTTCTATGAAAAAAAGATGAACCAGCATGATTAAAATAAATTTAGAGAGATATTTGTCATTAAAGTCAGTTGGATTTTCAATTTTGTGTCGAAGAAAAGCAATAAAATTTTTCACAAAAAAAATCAACTGGAAAAAATCACATTTATGTTTTTTTATTTTTTGATGGCTTTAATGATAATAATATTAATAGGGTTTAAAAAACAAAGATCTAAAGGGTTGAAAAACCTTCAAGGGATTAAAAAAAATTTGTGCCGAACAGGACCAAAACAATTTTTTCTTTGTGCAAGCTTGCAAAACGTAAGCAGCGCAGGTAAAAATCAAAGGTTTTTCATCATTTTATGACCTAAAATGATAGGAATATTACCTCAAAAAAATTATTTTGTTCTTAGTTTGTCCTAGCCATTGAAAGGGTTAAAAACTAGCCTGAAATGGTAATTTTTCAAGTTGTCACGTGCTTTATCTCCCAAATCACTTGCGAGCGGGCTTTTTTTCATATTTGTGCCTAGGAGGGTTTGAGGTAGGAGGATGATAAAAATATGAAAAAATTAGCGCGCGTCGCACAGTGCGCTTTTTTAATTTTAGGATGACATTTGGGTTTTTTTTTTGTTTTGTTAAATTTTATAAAAAATATTTTTATTCGTCAGATTATAAAACATGTTTTTTTATAAAATTCGTCAAAGTTGAAAGTTTTTAACAAAAATAAGCTCAAAAAACCCAAAAAATAAAGTCAAGCTTAAAGAATAATATCTTCGAGCACAAAGTATATTTAAAGTTTTTATTTGTTGGACTTTTTTATGTCTTAATCGCCATTGAATTTAATATAAAATACAATAAAAATTGTAAATAAATAAAAATAGAAAAATCGTTGAAATATGACTGTAAATTTTTCAAGGAATGAAAATTTAAGTAAAATTTAGTAGAAAATTAAGCATTATTAAAGTCGAAGGCTATAACTATCATGAAATATCGTACTTCTACCTTCTGTTTCTGTCAAAACCTGCTGCATCTAGCTGCTATTAAGAAAAACCACTTAATTTGAAAAATATCTTAAATTTTTGCCCTTAAATGCACTGATTTCCAATACAATTTGTAGGTACTCTTAAATTTAAAGAAAAATAGAATAGAATTCATAATTTAAAACAAGTTGTGACCTTTATTTTGTATTAACAAAATATTTTAAACAACAAATTTTTAAATTTCGTTAATTCGGTAATATTGTTTTATAGGAGATATATCTAAAAGTTATCCGATTTGCAATATTTTTAGCATGACGTTTAAGTGAAGTTAAATAAGCTTAATTTACTCTTTAAAAACATAAATAAGCAATTTTATGCGGGTTTTTTTATTAAAAAAATATGGTTTGTATGGGAGGTAGGCGATGCAGCTGGCCTAGAATTCCTGTGCTGTTACTTAATTTAGGCTAAAACTCATTTGTACAAAATTTCATGGCCCTAGCTTTCAAAACGCATTACTTGTATGCACGTAAAGAGCACTTTATTCTCCTTGCAAATAGTAGTATTTGTATAGCGCTATATTTGTAGCACTTTCCGTAACGATAACGTTGCACTTGCAAAAAGTATTCGATTTTAATGTAAAAAAAAATTAATTTCAAAAACTGTAAATGAAAAATCAACTGAAATGCATAAAATCCATACATTTTTGTATCGTCGCCCTTATTATAAAAGAATGTAAGTCAAAATTGGGCAAAATAGCGTTCATTAGCAGTTTAGGTATATTCAAAACTACATCTATGTCTTTTTTTAGTTTTTAATGTTTGTGTAAAAAAAAGGAGGTGGAACGTTTGAAACATTACATTATCGTATGAACTTCATACAAATAATAAACAGTTTCCTTTACCTCCATAATTTTGACTTACGTCGCATTAGAATTTGGTCAACGACGATATGAACCTTTAAAGGAAACCCCTCGGTTTTTGCTAAATTTTTATATCAACTACAAGGAGAACAATGCGCTCGGTTCTCGCTACATTATTATTCCAACTACAAGGAGAACAAAGCACTTGGTTCTTGCTACGCTTTTATATCAAATACAAGCAGAACAAAGCTATCGGCTCTCGCTACGATTTCATATTTTCTACAACGGCAGCGGAGCGCATACATCTTATGACATGGCTATGTTAAAAAATGCGCTATACACAAGGAGAATGAAGCGCTCTACTGTTTTTTTGGAGCGCTTCAGATGCGCTAATGGAGCGCTCGCTTCCCTGCTGGGATTCTCTTATTCTTTTAAATTGTACGTTTTCGAAATTCCACACTTTTTTAGAAATTGGACACTTTGAATTTCGCATTTTTTTTTATTATATCTCTTTGCAATATTTGCACTCTTCGAAATTTTACACTTTTCTAAATTTTTTTATTTTTTTTTATTTAAGTTTCTCCGGAAACTAGGCTTCCCTAGCTCAAGAAGAATCCTCACTGAAGAGGAAATTATTTATATTACAATCGTAGATTTATAACGCTTTCACAAATTACGAATCTTTTTGATTCTATTTAAAACTGTACTTTATTTATGTCGGTCGCAACAGCGGATGGACCACAAACACAATTACCGTTGGTTAGTCGCACTTCACGACCTCGGTGATGAAACGACGCGAGTCGAAGGTTTTTCATATTTTTTTTTACATTGGACACTATTTGAAATTTCACACTTATTTACAAATTTTACATATGTTTCAAAATTTGACAATTTCCGAAACTGGACACTTATTCAAAATTTTTAACTTTTTCAAAATTTGATATTTTTCGAAAATTTGATACTTCTTTTGAAATTTGACACTTTTCGATATTTGATATTTTTTTCAATACATAACACTTTTTTAAATACATAGTGTCAAATTTTCAACACACTTTTCCTTTTCCTAAGCACATTCTATGCGTAGGTTTTTCAATATTTTGGTTTTGAAGAATTTTTTTTATAAGATTTTTTAAAATTTTTTTTTTAAGATTTGGAAATTCTGCTAAACTACCCCAACCCTTTCAATGGATCTCCCCCTAATTTCAAATAGAGTTCTGTGTGTCAATATGATCACTTTATTACAGTGTTTTAATCTAGGGTAATTTTTAAAAATTTCTTACAAATAATTGAACTTAGCTTATAAGAGACAGCTCCACCCCTTCGCCAGCCCCTAATGTAGTTTCTACTCTTCATCAAACTATTAGACGCTTTTCTAAAATTAACAAACAAATCACTTTTAGTAGAAAATAAAAACATCATTTATAGGTCTTCATTATTGTGTCTACTCGTGGACGTTTGCAAAGTGAAAATTAAAAAATAAAAAAAAAGCCCACAGCACATAAAAACCAACAGACAACATAAAAACTGAAAACAAACAAAAAAAAACACACCAAGTATCAATGCTAAAAATAAGTTTTACGTTTCTTCGTTTGTCATTTCGGCTAAATCATCTGCAATACCGTATCGAAATTGCGAATTATTTCGATATAATATAAATTTTATTCGTCGTCTAACTTCGAATGTCTATCTAGCTAAGATCGTCAGTACATTTGCTGCTCATCTTCGTTCTTGTCTGGCTCGTTCGTTTACTGTGTGTATTTCGAGACGCTGTTGCACGATCAGTTCGAGCACATTTTTTCGTCGTATTTTATGATGTAGAATCTTTTTTCGTCCGTCTAGACCAAATTAGAAAGTGAAACTGTGCAAATTTTGTGGAAATATTGCTGCTATGTGGTCAGTATTGAGGCGCAATGATTCTGCGCTAACGAGTTCTGGTCTTAGTTTGCGAACAACGAGCAGCTTTGATGGGTTGATTGACGGGCGGCCAAGCAACTTAATAGCCCGGTGATAGCATTTACATATAGAGATAGCAAAATATGTATTCAAAAAACTTAGCAAATACAATAAAATGTTGAAAAAACATATATATAATTCTAAAATTTTTGTTCTTTACAGCTGCCTGATGCGCTCAATCCACGTGAAATTCATGTCAAAGCTGAAAATAATGGCGAAATCAATGTTTTTCTTTGCCACGATAACTCGCCTGAAAATTCGCCAGCATTCGCAGCAGCAGCACAGCAACGCCATTACCAGCATCACCACCATCACCACCACCACCATTCACAACAACAGCAGACCCACTACGATCCTCTATTCAATGATATAAACCGGTTAACTCCCATTATTGATAATTCCAATCGTTATCGCTTAGGTAAGTTGCCGCACGCTCAAAATAACACCACTGACATAAGGTACTAATATCCAATTATAACCCCTCCCTCACTCTACTACAATTTCAGGTTTGTCACCACTTCCGTCATCTAAATCAACATATCCCGTAAGTTCGGCGCAACGCAACTTAAGTAAATCCATTGAAGATGCTGCAACATCGTCAACCAACTACTATGGCGATGATTACTTAATGCCAACGATAACGAAACCTGTGCTCACACAAGTTGTAGCAATGGCCAGAGCTAGAGAACAAAAATTGGCAGAGGCTGCAGCAGCTGCTTCGGCGGCTGCGGCGACGACGGCAACAACCGCAATACCAGCCGCCATGCCAACGCGTTCGGCATTAATGAGTGGTGGTGGTGATGGTGGTGGCAGCGCCCATCAAAATGTTGCCAATGCACAGAGTGCCAATGGTAGCAACATAGTTCACGGTGATTCCGTGCATCGTTCCTCGGACGGCAATCTTGAGGGAAGCAGTGATTCAAATAATACGCTTAATAGTTCTAATAATGATAAGTCAGGCCTTAGAAACGATGTCCCAGTGATGAATTGTGCAATGGATCAGCATAGAATCACTTCGTTGGAGCAGCAACAAGACGCAGCAGCAGCATCAACAACAGCAACAAGTAATGCAGTTACGGCTGCAGCTGCTGCTTCAACATCATCCAGTTCAACATCAACGTCATACCATACGTCCGCTGGCGGTCAAGCTACAACAGTCAACAATAGTCGCAACAATTCGCATTTATCGCATATTGATTCAAATAATGGTTCAGGCGTCCGGAACGCTCTCATTTCAGATTCGGTAAATTTGAGTCCAAATTCGTTACCAGGCGTGCACAGTTGTAAGTATTCGATATTTTGTATGGTGTTTTATAAATTTCTTGGTTAAGTTATAAGTTGAAACGCTTGCTTAATTTTAAACAAAATCGCACTCATCTTAGGCTAAGTTTCGAAAAATGGGTTGTTTTTTGTTTTGTTTAATTGTGCTGATTAAGTGTGAGATATTCGTATTACTAATTATGCTTAAGCTTAAAAACATTTTGTACACCATTTTCCATGTTCGACTGCTGCTTATTATAAATACATATACAGAATTTTTAAAAAGTTGGTCAAGAAATTTTTCCCATCATTATTTACTGCCATTTCTATAAAACTAAAATAGTTCTCTGCGGGAGCTCCGGCTGTGGTTTCGTACTTATTTTAAAATTTCGCATCACAGTCTGAGTTCTTGCTGAGCGTTATTTTCTATAAAACTGCAAAAAATTAAATGTGTGATATATGAAATAAGGTATTTATTTGTCTGATTTAATTTGGTGTATGAAATAAATGTATAAATATAATTATTTTTATTATTATGGTAGTAATATTTATTACACAAATTATCAATTTTATTTATGCTTTTAATACCAAACTCTTTTGCTCAGCATTTCCTTTCATTTCACGAGAACTCAGCTCAAATTTGTATACAATTTTTTTAATATTTCTTAACATGATGTGATATAAAAAAGACTAGAAAAATTGACTAAACAAATGTTTCGATTACAATTTCTATCTGTTTATGTAAAAGTCAAAAAATGTATCTGTTATTCTGTTGTGTTTTTTAAAAGAGTTTATAACAGATTTTTTCATAGAGAATACCAATTATGGAGTTTGTACCAGATGTTTTGCCAGTTCAAAAATCTTTTGTGTTTTGTAACAGATTTCATAAAACATTGTCATGCCGAATACGACAGATATTTTAACAGCTCAAAAATTTTTACGGGAAATCATAACAGAATAACAGAATTTTTCATAAAAAATACGGCGTGTCACGTGCCTAAAAATAACTTCGTGCGTGCCCGTGCATAAGAAAAGCAAAGTCGTGCTTTTCCGTGTTTGTGCAGTAAAATTTTACTACTTTCACTTTAGCAACTACGTTTTTATTTCATCAAAATCATTGGCGTAGCAAGCGGGGAAAGAGGGCAGTTGCCCCCCACTTTTTTTAGCTAGATAAACAATTTAAAAAGAAAAGTTATTCAAAATATCACTTTTTTTACAACGATAATATTTTGTATTATATATTTTCCTCTTATTTCTCTCTTCTTCATGTTTCATGTGAAGCAATTTTGGTGAACTTTTTTGCACCACCATTTGTACTGCCCCCCAGATGAAATTCGCTTCTGACGCGCTTGATCAAAATTCATGTGTTATTTAATAAAAATAATAAAAACCAGGGACCGTAACTGTTATAAGCTTTATTAAAACAAAATCCTTACATAATAGTTATTTTTTAACTTTTATTTTTCAGCTTAGTAATAATAGATGAATTTTAAGTTTTTTGCTATGCTCACAAAATAAAACTTATTTTTGAGTTTTATTTTTTCCTCACAAAACAAAAGTTATTTTCGAGTTTTACTTTTTCCCTCACAAGTAACAGTTATTTTTAATTTTTATTTTTTCCTCACAAAATAAAACTTATTTTTAAGTTTTATTTTTCTCACAAAATAAAACTTATTTTCGAGTTTTGTTTTTTTTTCTCACATATAACATTTTTTTTTTTTTAGTTTAATTGTTTTCCTCAAAGTAAAGTTTAGTTTTATTTTTTCCCTCAAAAGTGTAAAAATGCTTTTTAATGAAATACAAAAGAGTTAGAAATTGCTAGATTGAAAAGTTATAACTCGAATATAGCTCAAAGTTTTTTTTTTGTGATTTAAAACATGAAACTTAACCTTTATCTGTGAAGAAAAAAATAAAACTCAAAAAATAAGTTTTATTTTGGGAGCAAAAATATAAAACTTAAAAAAATAACAGTTATTGGCGACGGAAAAAATAAAACTCAAAAATAAGTTTTATTTTGTGAGGAAAAAAATAAAACTAAAAAAATAACTGTTATTTGTGAGGGGAAAAAGTAAAACTCGAAAATAAGTTTTATTTTGTGAGGAAAAAAATAAAACTCAAAAAATAAGTGTTATTTGTTTGTGAGGGAAAAATAAAATTCAAATATAAGTTTTATTTGCGAGAAAAAATTAAACTCAAAAAATAACTGTTATTTGTGAGGAAAACAATAAAACTTAAAAATATTAAACTCTTCATGTTTTTGAATAGTGAAGAGATAAACAAATATTTTGGTGTATTAACTTCTTTTGTGCAGTGATTTTTACATAATGATTTTTTTCTTTAAAATTTTAAAAATAACTGTTATTTTCGGTGCCTGATAAAAACACATTCTAATTTTATAGTAATTCCAATATTTTTAAGTTGAAATATAAATTTAAAAAATATGTATAACTTTTTCATAGCTACTTTGGCCAAGTTTTAAATCGTGCTTTTTCTTTCGTGTTTCCGGAAAGAAAAAAGAAAAGAAAAGACGCTTATCTCTAGTACCAAGTAAGGAATTTAATTTTGATGCTTCCTTGTTTTGTTATATCTGTGTTCACAAGCATTTAGCGCTTAAGTTGACTTAAGACAGAACTGAGTTATTGATGTAGATGTGTTCCACGCATATGTCTCTATAAACACAAAATCTGGAGCTTCTCTAGTATGACTAACCATACCATATATCTTCCTTTTTAAGCCAAAAATTTCGAAAGCCTCCGAACCTCTTTTTTCGCCATGAATACTCCTTTTATCCTCTAATCATCCTCCTTTCTTATCGAAATTATGACACAATTTATTTTTTTGTCGAAAACACTTGCTGCTGAAGTTCGCAGTTGAAATATTCACCTATTTGGATACTGAAAATTGCGACTAAAAGTTAATGGGTAAAATAATTGAATACATTCTATACCTGCCCGATTAACCTGCTTCTGCTGAAAGAGTTTTAGCTACGATGAATAAGACGTGAACCACAGAGAAAACGCAACTACTAGTCAGCACACTAAAGGTCATTCTGACCATTAAAGTGAATTTGAATAAAATGTGCCTACGATTCCATTCGTTCCTTAAATCACAACCGGATATGCTTCGCCAAATCTCATCGAAATTCAAATATAATGTGGCCAACGGCGAACAAACGGTTGACGAAGATGAATTTGAGAAAATGCACTTGGAATTAGATATTGACAATGTATTTTGTATTTAGTTTTCTAGCAAAAATGGCATTTAAAAATTTTTTTCATCGTTTAATAATGATCCTCCTTTTGTCCTCCTTTTGAAATAAAAAACCTTATTTTTGGCAAAATTTGGAAGGAAAATCCTCCTCCTTGACAAAATTGAGATGGGATGGTGAAGCATGACCCTAGCCAACGTTATGACACAAAAACAAAAGATGCTTTTATATAACTCATATGGCGATTAAAAACTTTGATGCAAGATTTCTCGAAACTTTCAAATCAGACTTAAGCTGTTATCGCTTATCGACACAGATGTATAAATGAAATTTTAAGCTTAAGATTATAGGGTATCCCGCAGTTGTGTGCTGATGATGGAACATTTATAAATTCCATGAACTCCTTTGAAGAGCTTTTATCTAATATTCAATCGGATTTAAATACAATCTTTAAATGGTGTTACTAGTAATTTACTTGTTTAATTTGGTAGCAGTGACGTTTTTTTAGGTACAATAATTGTAACTTTTTCGGCACATTTAGGAACAATTTAGTTAAAAAAAAATCTAAATGCACAGTGCAAGCAAAATATTTTTTATTCGAACAATATCTGTGTGTAAAAAACTAATTGCCTCTTTCAAAATTAAAAATAGCTTTATTTTTAAATTAAGCAATATGCAAAGGCTGGTATACATCCCCTTTATCCGCCCCATAGCTACAGCACTGGATGTTCTCAGCACAACGTATTTTCGTATGAAAAGTCGTTGATTAAAAAAAATAACGGTATACGAAAGGTTTTTGGGTAATGCTTTTTACAGACAGTATGATAAAAATTCACTTTATTTTAAAATCAAAACTATTGCAATAATTTGAAAACTTAAGATTTTCTTACAAAAACGCATTTTCTTAAGGCAATGTCATCGCCTCAGAATGACACTATTAAACGCACCGGAAAAATAAGAATTACGGAAATACCATTTCCGATGTTGGTGAAATTTTGCATGGAGCATAATATTGGTTTTTCTTCTTTAATTGAAACACTTTCTCTATAGTTTTAATATTCTTTCTTTTATTCTTTACTGACACAAAGGCACGTCTATTCTCTTTCACGTTTTCACAGTTAATAATAAATTCATTTTATACAAAGATAAAGTACTAGTTGTAATAGATTTAGTTTTTGTAATAGAGTAACACATACATATGTGCGAATGTAAATGCTTTTATAATAGAGTGCTATTTCCAACACGCCTCCTCAAAAAATAAATCAAAAAAACTTAAAATCATAAATATTTCATATACATAAGTATTCATATTTTGTTTCAAATATTATTATCAATTTCATTCTTTTACATCAGTATATTTAAATAAATATATATATTTATATATATATATATATATATAATACAAACGATTAAAATGCCTTCTTTGTGTCCTTTTATTTGGGAGATTACATAAATAGCCCAACATTTGTTGCGTGGATTAGGAAAACCCAATAAAACCTAATCAGACTATGAAATAAGTAACTATAATAAGTAATACAATAATTATATGTTAAAATTTATTCCTTGATTCCCATTTCGAATCTGAATTTTAAAAATGAAACTTCTGGTAATGGCTTCGTCAAGACATCTGCGACTTGTTCACCTGTTGGAATATATTTAAGTTTAATAACATTATTTTCAATTTGTTCCCTAGAAAAATGATATTTTATATCAATATGCTTTGATCGCTTATGACTAGTTGGATTGTTTGCTATGCTTATACAACCGTTATTGTCCTCAAATATTATGATTGGTTTTGACATATCTAATTTTATGCTATTTCCCAAAGATTTCAACCACAAAGCCTCTCTAACAGCTTCAAAAAGAGCCATATATTCAGCTTCAGTCGATGAAGCTGCTACAGACACCTGCCTTTTAGTATTCCAGCTTATTGTGCATCGGTTGAAAAATTTAAATAAATAACCTGTTGTACTTTTCCTATCTGTATTATCATGTCCTCCCCAATCAGAGTCAACGTAGCCACTTAAAATATTGCAATAGTCACCTCGAATGTAAGTTAATTTCACGCTACTTGAACCTTTGAGATATCTCAAAATTCTTTTCAAATATTTCCAAAGTTCTCCGTTATTCTTATTAACATATCTACTCAAAATATTAATTGATATGCATAAATCAGGTCGGGTGCATACCATTATATACATTAAGCATCCAACTAAATTTCGGCATGGAGCATCGCAAACCGTATCTGAATTCAGAGCTTCATAATCTAATTTACCCTGTAGTGGCGTACTCACAGCTTTACAGTCTTGCATTCCAAATTTGCCCAAAACTGTTTTTATATAAGCACTCTGATCTAAAGTTATTGTATCATCATTTCTTCGAATACGAATTCCCAAAAACAGTTTAATTTCCTTTAAATCTACCATTCGAAATTTATTCATTAAATAATTTTTAAAATTGATCATTGTTTCAATTTTAGCTGTGGCAATCACCAGATCATCTACATAAAGCACTACATAGATATTTTCAGATACATCTCCCTTATCTAAGATATAAATACAACGGTCTACAGAAGAATTTTGAAAACCTATGCTCTTAAGAGCCTCTTCAAATATTTCAAACCAACATCTTGCAGCTTGTTTTAAGCCATATATTGATTTATGTAGCCTACAAACTTGATCACTTTTACATTGAACACCCTCCGGAACTCTCATATAGATTTCTTCCTTTAATATCCCATTCAAGAATGCAGTCTTAACATCCATATGATGTACTAATAAGTTGAACTGATTTGAAAAAGCTAAAATTAATCTAAAACTTGAAATTCTAGCAACTGCTGCAAATGTTTCATTATAATCTATAAAATATTCCTGACTAAAACCCCGGGCAACCAGACGGGCTTTATATTTAAATGGATTTCCAAACTCGTCATTTTTAATTGTAAATATCCATTTACAATCTACAATATTTTTATTTTCTGGTCTTGATACCAATGACCATGTATTGTTTATTAATAATGAATCAATTTCATCTTTAATTGCTTCTTCCCAAAGAACTTTATCATCTCTATTCTCAATTTCCCGATATGAAGTAGGAACATTACATACTAGAGATTGAGCACACATCATATACTCATCTGATATGTCATTTATCCTATATGAAACAGAAGGATTATTTTTAATTCTATCACTTCTTCTTGGCTCAACTACTGTTTGTATTTCGGATAAATTATTCTTATTACTTTGAGATGAAGACATATTTTGCGCATCTGTTTCAGTTACAGATTTATTTAGCTTGTTATCTAATTTTGTTATTTTAGTAGGAATAACTTCTTTTTCAATTAAATTACGCATATCTGAATTACAATTTCCAGATTTATGAGATTTATTTACTGATTTTGACATACTGTCAGATGCATCAGTTTTAGAACTGGTGTTTTCAATACTAACACCTTCTAGCGTTAACTCTGGCCTTGTTACCAAGAAATTTGTCTCATCCACAACCACATCTCTTACCATAAGAAACTTCTCAGTTTCTACTACCCAAACTTTATATCCGTTTGGTCCATTACCAACTAATATGGCTTTCCATGATTTTTCATCAAATTTCGACTTCATGGTTTTATTGTGAACATAAACTGTTGCACCAAATACTTTTAAGTATTTTATTTGAGGCTTTTTACCATGCCACAATTCAAATGGTGTTCTATCTACCTTCAAGGCTTTTGTTGGTGACAAATTTATCAAGTATGTTGCGGTAAGAACCGCCTCACCCCAGAAACACTTTGGCAAACTAGCACCAAGTATCATCGCACGAGCCTTTTCTGAAATAGTCCTTACCATACGCTCTGAAACTCCATTTAACTGTGGTGTTCTAGGTACTGTTAAATGATAACTTATACCTTTCCTAACACAAAAATCCTTCATCTCATTTGATAAATATTCACCACCGTTATCCGAGTACAAATTAACTATTTTCAAATTAAAATGAGCCTCAGCCTTCCCAACATAATCTTTAAACACTGAAAATACATCTGATTTATAAGTGATTAAATACGTAACACAATAGTGAGTATTTTCATCAACGAAAAATACAAAGTAGTTTTTATTATCAACTGTTACAGGAGTTATTGGGCCGCAAACATCCGTATGCACAATAAATAATGGTCGTTTAACATAACTTTTATCTTTTACTTTATTTAATGGTAAACGTGCTTGTTTACCACTTATGCACGCTTCACACAAATTGTCATTAGGTATTATCTTGTTTATTTGTTCAACATCATTAACCATTTGCTTATTCTTTAATAGCATAAATTTTGATTTTTCAATATGGCCCAAACGCTGATGCCACAGTTGATAATTACTACCTACAGTACTATAAACCTGTCCATTTGAAACTTCTTTTGAAATGTTTATTTTAAAATAAACCATAAATAAGTTATTTAAAGGTTTACCTTTTATAATGAGTTTACCATTTTTGATAATTTCAACGTTATCTTTGCTAAAAACAATCATCATTCCAGCTTCTTGCATTCTGCGCACTGATAATAAATTATATGGAACATCTGGGCAATATAATACATCCTCGAGTATCCCTTCAACGCCAGTACTGCTTATAACGTGAATGCTTCCTTTCTTTGTAGCTAATATAAATACACCATTTTTAGCCACAGAAATTTTTGTTGGTGGCTGAAGATCGATGAATTTGCCAGTAAGGTCCTCTCTGTTGATAAGATGGTCTGATGCTCCTGAGTCCAGTAGAAATTTTATTTGCTCATTGTTGTAATCATCTTGATAGTCTCCAGCCATAAAGGCAAAACCTGAAACTGCTACATTTGATGTTGATGCTTCAGTTTGTTGCACTGCCTGAACTGTTTTCTTGTTATTGTTTGAATTTTGGAGTCCTCGTTTAAAATGAAAGCAATCTATCTTTTTATGGCCTTTTCGTCCGCAATAATAGCACTTGATGTTAACATGCTTTTTATAGGTTTTAAAAGGCTTTGCTCTGAAATGTCCTTGACGATGATATTTTGAAGTTTTAGAAACATTACAGGTATTATTCTTATGTGGTGCAATTTTATTTTCTGCGTGAAGAACTTTTGCACTAGTGTCGCGACATTCAGCTGCTATTTTTACTTCTTGATCCAGCAATCTAGTTTTGACAAAAGCCAGCGTTAAGTTTTCTCCAGCAAGTGTTTCAATCGCCGTTATTATTCCATCATAAGCCGCAGGAAGTGTAAGTAAAAGATGCGACACTTTATCAGCCTCTTCCAGCCTTGCACCTGCAGCTAAGAGCTCCGCAATTAAGTCGTCAAAAATTGTGAAAAGTTTTGCCAGAGACATGTCGCCTTGAAGTTTGAATGCAAGTAATTTCTTTCGTATGGCCAACTGTGTTGCAAGACTTTTTCTCTCGTATATGTGATTCAAATTATTGAAAATTTCCTTTGCAGAATATTCTGGTTTTGCAAATCCAAGAAAAGAGTCAGATAGAAACTCAACAATTACGCTTTTTGCAGTTCTCTCTGCTTTTTCCCATTCGTTATTTGTTTTAGTTGGCTTCTCATCATCTATGACCTTGATTACGTCCAGTTCTGTTAGCAACGCGCGCACTCTCAATTTCCAGATATTGTACTTTTCACCATCAAAAGCCTTTATGTTCCTTCTCTTTTCCATCTTGCGCTAAATATTCACCACAACGGAGCACCGATTTTACCTTTTTTTTTTATTTTATTTTATTTCACAATAATCTATAACACAGCAAAGAGCGACAGCCAGCAACAACAACAGCACAACACCAAAAACAACAAAATAGCAAGCGTAGAGTGTAAAACACAGCAGCCGGTTAGTAGACCTTCTTGTTAGCGAGTGACAAAGACAGGAATATGACACCACACACAAAAAAACGCATCACCCGCTGCAGATTTTGTACAGCTTTCTCTCACTCACTTAACCTATGTTCTTTATCTTTTTATTCTCCTTTCGGACACAGATAAACTCGTTGACAAAGAAACGTTGAATGTTTTACGATTAAATTAAATGTTTTAATTATTGTTTATTTGAGCACTTTTTCCAGACAATGAATTGCGAATGTCTGGGCCCATAACCTATTGGTTTTTCTTCTTTAATTGAAACACTTTCTCTATAGTTTTAATATTCTTTCTTTTATTCTTTACTGACACAAAGGCACGTCTATTCTCTTTCACGTTTTCACAGTTAATAATAAATTCATTTTATACAAAGATAAAGTACTAGTTGTAATAGATTTAGTTTTTGTAATAGAGTAACACATACATATGTGCGAATGTAAATGCTTTTATAATAGAGTGCTATTTCCAACACATAAGGGACGGAAATAAATACTTAATTTGGAGGAAAAAAATTTGGAGTGATTTTTGGCGGATTAACCCATTTCCGGCGGCTCCTTAAATACCGGGCCAAAATCGACGAAACTTCGTCCAGAGTCTATATATGGCCCTAAACTTTATCTGGCAAAATTCAACATTTTTACCTCCACAGCTAAGGGCTGCATCACATACCTTCACAGCCGTACCTGCCCAGTTTAAAAGAGCAAACGGGCTCCAAATTTTTTTTGCATTAAATTTAAAACTTATAATAGTTACTATTGAAATGTAATTTTCGATATTGCTATTTGAAATATTTTTCCGGAATTTTCAAACATTACAAAAACCCCTAAAAATTGGGGCGCGCCGTGGGCGTAAAATCCAAGTAACGACCGAATCGACTCAAATCCAAAATAATGTATATTGTCAAAGGTCCATACTAACATAATCGCTACAGTGCCAGGTAATATCACTTTCGCGCTCACCTGAAAAATTCTCAAGTTACTGATGCAAAAATGCACCATGGGGCAAATGCTGGAAATGGGGCAAAAAATCGGCAAAAACGTCGAAAATTGATTTTTACTAAAATTCATATCTCAAACATTTCTTAACCGAATGTTAAGTTTTAACTATCGTTGGAAAGGTAATTAATCCAATCTATTAAAATTTTGGGAAATTTTGAGGGTTGCGGGGTTCCATCCCTTGCGGTAAGGTAACTAATTTCGATGTACAGATACGAGGAACACCATTTAAAAAATTTAAATAATTTTATTCTTAAAGCTAGCAAAATTACATTTTAAACAATATACAAATTAGGGTGGGGACTCAATTGGTTAATGAGATATGGTAATTTTAATAACCAAACACAAATATTTTTTTGACTAGCAAACTAATTTCTTAACCGAATGTTAAGTTTGAATTATCGTTGGAAAGGTAATCAATTGGACTTTAATTCAAAAATAGTTTTGGGAAATTTTGGTGGTTGGAGGTTCCATCTAATGCGATAAGGTAATAAATTTCGATGTAGGGGTGCGAGGAACACCATTTAAAAAATTTGGGTGGGGACTCAATCGGTTAATGAGATATGCTAATTTTAACATCTAAACACAAACATTTTTTAATTTCACTTTTTTCGGCGCCGGTATGTTCAAAATGGAATTGCTGCATTGTTTTCTAAAAGCCTCTAAAAAATTCAATGTTTGCTCAAAAAATAGGTCAAAAGTTGTTTTTTAATTTATTTAAAAATTTTTTTTTTAATTTTTCACACTCTTTTAGATGACATATCATTTATCTGCGAAATCTACCTACCACGGCGACTGCAATATCTTTTAACCCTCTATAATAGAGAAAAATGTTAAAATTTATATTAAGAGAGTACTGAAAGCTGATCTCAATTTAAATTTTTAAAAAAATGGCAACGAAAATTTAAGAATTTTTGAAAAGTTGAAAAATGGTGACAAAAGTTAAAAAATTTTAACGAAAGTTGGAATTTTATAAGTATGTAAAGGCTGATTATTTTGCCATTTGTTTTTTCAGTGTACATTTTTTGAAACCTTACGCGTGATTCGTAACGTGTGGCAAAGCCAAAAATATTCAGTAAGGTTTGTCATTTCTCCATGAATAGACAGACTAACAAACGAACAGCGCTGCAAATCATTGAATTTTATTATCAAAATTCGTGCTCTCTGAGAAATGTGTTTTGCAAATTGCGTCCATTTTATGGTCGGCATAATCGACTTACTGTACAGGCTATTCAAGCTACTGTGACCAAATTTCGCACCAGTTTGCGAACCCCGTATGAGGAGAGTGCGTACCGAGGAGAATATTGCTGCTGTATCGGCCGGCCAGTGTCAATGAAGATCGCGATATGTCCATTCGTCGCCATTTTCAACAATTGGGCTTGTGTTATTTGACCACCTGGAACCATTTTACGTAAGGACCTCGGTATGAAATCATACAAAATACAGCTAGTGCAAGAACTGAAGCCGGGTGATTTACCACAACGTCGTTTGTTTGGTGAATGGGTCTTAGAAAAGTTGGATGAAGATTCACTTTTTTATCGAAAAATTGTCGTCATTAACGAAGAATGAGCCTAAGCTCATTTTTGGCTCAATGGTTATGTAAACAAACAGGCTGAAGAGCAGCCAGAGGCAGTTCAAGAGCTGCCAATGCACCCTGGAAAATGCACTGTTTGGTGCAACGCAATTTCCAACTTTTTGAAAAATAATGCAAATCGCAACGTTACAGTCAATGGAGCAAGGTACCGTGCGATGATAATCGACTTTTCTTTTCCCAAGATGGAAGAATTGGACTTGGTTGATATGTGGTTTCAACAAGACGGTGTCACATGCCACATGGCACGCGATACCATGGACCTATTGAGAGACTAGTTTGGTGAGCAATTAATCTCACGTTTTGAAGAAGTCGATTAGCCGCTAAGATCATGCGATTTGACCCCACTAGAAAATTTTTTTGTGGGGGGCTCGTGAAGTCTCGCGTGTACAGGGACAAGCCAGTCACAATTGCAGCCCTGGCAGACAACATTACAGCTGCCATTGGTGAGATACCTGCCGAAATACTGGAAAAAGTATGCTAAAGTCGGAGCTTACGAATGAAGCACCTCAGGCGTAACCGTGGGCAATATTTACATGAAATAATCTTTAAAAAGTAAATGGCAAGCATTGATGTATCGATCCAAATAAATATTTCATTCACTATAGCAAATTTTCTGGTTTTTTTTTAATTTTCAAAAAACAAAGGCCTTCAAAATCACCCTCTATAAAAATTTCCACATACTCTCCAAACATGGCTTTTTATTTGCAAAAAAAATATGCACTCAGGACTGAGAAAAAAAATCGCAAAAATCTTGTTTTTTCGGCCTCGGAAACCATTCTGCCACCTTAATAATAGAACCAGCTCATATATGCAGGGAAATAATATTCTATATTAAGCAATTATTTTGCTTGATTTAAGAAAATTTAAAATTAAGTCTCATTTGCTCAAATCAAGCATTAAAAACTAAAATTAAGAAAAAAATAATTATAATGAGAATTTATTGCTAAAATTGAGTAAAATAAACTATTGCTTGAAACAAGCTTAAAATACGTGATCCTAGAACCTGTAACAAGACTTTCATCAAGAATATATTTTCTTAATTTAATCTAAACTTAAAAAGTTAGTTATTTAAAATATTCTTGAATTAAAGTGATATTGCCTGTTGGAAAAAATAAAAACAAACTCAATTATACCTTCAGATGGGTAATGATACGATAGACAGTAAATGGACTATTTCATATATATCAGAACTATATCAGAACTAATTACATGGATTAAGCATTCTAATATTGAGAAAATTGTTTTTTGGATGTAGCAAATTGTTCTCAATTCTACAAAAAACAATTTTTAAAATCGAGCAAATTATTCTCGTTTTCAGCACATTGTTTACTTGGATCAAGCATATTCTGCTCTTAGTGAGGAAATTGCGTTTCTAATCTCAAGCAAAATATTCTAGTATTAAGAAACTAGTTTATTTGAATCAAGCAAACTGTTCTCAATTCATGGAAAATAAATTTTTCAATGTAAGCAAATTATGCTAGATTTCAGCAAATTTTTTACCTGAATCAAGCAAATGAATCTCAATTTAAGAAAAATAAATTTCTCAAATCAAGCAAATTATTCTAGTTTTCAGTGAATTGCTTACTTGAATCAAGCAAATTGTTCTTAATACAAGAAAAATAAATTTCTCAAATCGATCAAATTATTATAGTCATCAGCAATGTTTTTACTTGAATCAAGTAAATTGTACTCAATTCAAGGAAAATAAATTTCTAAAATCAAGCAAATTATTCTGGTTTTTAGCAAACTATTTATTTATTTCAGTAAAATGTTTACTTGACACAAGCAAATTGTTCTCAATTAAAGGAAAATAAATTTCTAAAATCAAGCAAATTATTCTAGCTTTCAACAAATTGTTTACTTGAATCAAGCAAACTTTTCTCACTTCAAGTAAATATTAGACTCGAATGCAGAAAAAATGTTCTAGAGTTTTAAGCAAATGTTTCTTGAATTGATAATTTTTTTTCTTAGTATCATGTTTTTTTAATTTGCTCAATTCTAGCAAATTAATGCTTGAATTGAGCAATTAATGCTTGAGTGTAAACTGATAGGCTATTTGCTTGATTCAAGCATAGAATGCTTGATTTTTTCTTTCCGTGTACATTTTACTACTGTAGAGGTTAATTTGGGGGGGGGGGGGGGGGATATAAACTTTGTTGGGCCAAATTTTTTCCCAGCGTTTCTTCCAGTGAAGCTTCAGAATGACAAGGGTTATTTCAACTTTCATCCAAACATAGTAAAGGGTTTGCGTTCAAGTACACAAACTTCAAAGCAAAAAAAATATCAAACGAGTGCTTTCATCTACATATGCTATACATTAGCTGCGTTCCTTTCGCCTTAATATAATCGCGATAACAAATTTACTCAAAGGAACGGCAAGAAAAACGGCTCGTTTTTTCTCGTTTTCTCGGCAAGGGCACTACCGTTGCAGTCAAAATTAAATTCAAACAAACAATCATGATACAATAACTATGAGGTGTCATGAGAACGTGTGTCTGTTATGGTACGTGTGTCTGTTATGGTGTCTGTTACTGTTGTGAACTGTTATGGCAGCGATACCCTAGTGAACGATGATTTTCTCTGAATGTGTTTTACTCTAAACGTCAGAAATATGGTAAATTATTAAATTTAATTATTAATATTATGCAATTATGTAAATAATTTAAGTGCAATTGTTGGCTCCGCTGAATACGTTCAATGTTTGTGACACACGCGGTTTGTTTTGTTTAACATTCGATGATCGCAGCTCGTGAGAAAATAGGTAGCTGTCATGGCTACCTAATAGTCATTGTATCAAACAAACAAATAATTCAAAAAATGAAATGACAGCTCATAAAAATATACAGGTGCGGCACCTGTGTTTCAAATTTGTTAAAGGCTATATCACAATTTTATATGGATAGCAAAAATAATCCTATTTGTTATAGGATTATTATTTTTGTTTTTGCTTTGCAGTAAGAAAAAAATAATCTGGATTATTTTGAAGCGAATGGAACGCAGCTATTGTTAATGTTCTGGTTTTTCAAATCTACGCTAAAGTGCCTTAACATAAGCTACGTTCGTGTTCATTTTCGTTCACTGCTTTACAGACAGTTGGTCAAATTTCGACCGCAGGCGAATACTTATAAAATACTTATATATACTTAAAAAGGCAAATAATATTTATAAAAATACTTACATCTAAGTGCATATACCTATCCAATCTTGCGTATCAAAATGTATTTTTTGAGCATTTAAATTTCAAGAATTCTGTATTTGTGTTTAGCTTTGCATACTTTTAGGTGGCTTTATTTTATGTTTATATATTACGTTAACGTATATATATTGTTAATATCATTATAAAACATAAGAAAAAAAAACATCACCACTGCACATGCAAAGCAAGCCATCCATCGAATGTAAAGCGACCGTAAAAATTCATTTTGGAACTGAATTCTCGTGGGTCTGCATTGCATATTTTAAGGGCAAATAATTGAAATTGAAATTTTGTAGCACCATGAGATTCAGCTCTGGCGTGAATTTCAAATCATTCAAACTCATTCACCCACTTTCAACACCACCCCCTAGGTAGCGGGGCCTGCTAACTTTTATTAACAAGGCTAATATATATATAGGTATATAGTATATATGAGAGGCAAAGAATTACTTATAAAGTTCAAAGCTTTTCTAAATAATAGTGACAATGTAATATTTTAAAGATAACAAAAACTCTACTCTGTTTCGTTTTTTTTTCTTATTTTGCAGATTTTGATGACTTGCCGCCATTTTTATCTATCGAACCGCCACTTGATGTTGATTACAATTTCGCACTGGGTCAGACGGAAGGCCTTATTGAATTGTTCAATGATTTCGTATAATTATATTATTAATAAAAAGTATATTAGTATATATTGTTGCATATGTTTGTACATATGCATGTATATTGTATGAAACAACAAACAACAAGAAACCCTTATCTTATAATTATAATTTAAAATTATACAATATATATATATATATAAATATAGTATAAATTAATAAAAATACTTTATTATCATAATTATTATAATACAAAATTATATAAAAAAAAACAATAAAAAATTAAACTACAAAAAAATGTATGAAATTAATTTTTAAAAATTAAGCAAATACAAATAAAACAAATGTGTATGTTATGTTATTTTAAGCTTAAAACAAATCAACAAACAAACAACCTATACAAAAACAAATACAACAAAAGCTCTTAAGTTAATTTAATTCAAACACAAGTTTTTAAATAGTTATTAAAAGAAATTCTTAAACAAAATTTATGAAAACATACAACAAAAGTAAATAAAAATAAAGAAAAAAGAAAAAAAAAACAAAACAAAACATATTAGAGATAATTAAAAAGGAACATGGAAAGTTTTGAATTTAAAATAGCAGCAATTAATAAGTAATAAACAAATTAAAACAAAAACAACAATTTTATACACACGCATGCCCAAACATCAACTTATTATCAAAACACCCCGCAACAAAGGCTATTTTATGTAGTTTCATTTACCATTAACATGTATTCTATCACAATTATTTTCCTCTGTCTGTTGCTGTTTTTCCTAGAAAAAAAAACACTATATTTTTCTTTTGTCCTTAATCTAGTTACTTTCTCTTCAACACTTCTCCCGACAAAACCTCATCACCTGAGAAATTGTTTGCCTTTTTCAACTGCAGTTGCTGCCGTCTATTCTTTATTTCTATCTTTTTGTTGTATTCAATTTTAATGAATTAATAAAATTTGTTATTTTTATTTTGTTTTTCATATGAAAATGCAAATTTTTATGTATGTATGTATATCGAATAAAAATAAACAACTAATATAATAAAAATCATCTGCAAAAATAAAACAAAAATGCAAATGCGACAATTACAAATATATATCAAAAATTATTTGAAATGTTATCCTCGCTTTTCTTTAGGCCTAGCCTCAGGCAGTAGTACTTGTTTATAGATAATTCTTAAAAAAATATTTACTTTTTCAAAAGTTATACTTTTACACGGGGGCTATACGAAACAGTACTGTTAAGACAGTGAAAAATATGTTTTAGTTGTCAAACTTAGTGTCTGTGAATAAGAGTCCAGACAGTTGGTAAGACAATTGGCAAGACAGTAGACTAAATAGTAAAAATTTCTATTTTGTGAAGAAAATTGTTGTTAAAACTACGAGCACGCCAAAGTATTGCAAATTTCCAATTAATTCTATTAAATGTTCTCGCATTCTGTAATTTGATATGCTATATATCAGTCTACTGTCCCGACAACTGTCTACAAAAAAATTAAGACAGTAGAGCAGACAGTAGCAAAAGTGAGTGTGTGTGGGTAAAAATGTGTGAATGTGATGCAACTGTCTTAGCAGTACTGTCTCGTGTAACCCCCGTGTTAGCTAAGTATGTTCATTAGAGCTGATTTATTTGTTCAAAACGAAATTTCTATCCCTGAAATCATGAATTTTCGTATTCTTCGTTAGATTCTAAGAAATAAGTCTTCGGGAGCATATGGGTACGGTTAATTTATTTTCACCAAAATTTTGTTCACATAATTGATTTGATAAGCAAGTGCACTGTGGCGTATGAGTGACATCTAATTTAAAAATAGGGTAAGAATAGTATTAAAACAACTGTGTGCTTTAAACTTGTTTGCTTACAATTGATGAACCCTCATTTTTCAAGTCGCAAGGAGAAACTACGAGCAGGAGAAACTTCGGTTAGTTTTTCCTATTTATTTGTTTTCATTGATTTATATTTAATTTTATTTCAGCAATAAAATTACCAATTTTGTCTTATGAAAACGCGTGATTATTTCAAAACCATGGCTACGAGCGATTCAAAATAAATTATCAAAATTAATTCAAGAGAACATTACGCATAATACTTGAATTGCAAGCAATTTTTTTTTTTAAAAATGTCCAAAAACGCTGCACTCTAATGTAAGTATAGGCCATTCTTTCCAAATTAAATTCTTTAAATAAAATTTTGCCCAATTTACTGTAACATATGCGCCCTAATTTTAGTAAGAATTTAATCAAGCATATTTACAGAATGAAAGAAAAAGTTTTGATTTGGGATTTGAATTAATGTCACTCATACGTCACAGTGCACTTTCATATCAAATGTAGTGTACTCATGCAAATCACTTTAGCCATTCACAAACCTCTTCTTTTAGTTTCCAATCAGTATAAAAAACAACAGAATCATTATTCTTTGGGAGGTTTTGTTAAGGTTTGACAGTTAAAATTAAGACATATTTTAGAAGATGTTTTCTAAAAAAGTATAATACTATACATTAAGGCGGGTCGATTTAAATATCGCCCATTGCTCAGTGAAAATCGTATTCTAGGGATCAAAATAAGAAACTTTGCACGAGGAACTATACCTCTAAAACGAATTCTAATGCCCCAACTTTTCCGTAGGGTCAAATTTTGAAAAATCCCTCTTTGACCCATTGAGAGTGCCCCAATCGAGTCCAAATGTATGACCGACTCCTTCTAACTTTGGAGAGCCGATCCACCCAAGCCAGTGGCACACCCCCTGGAACCCCCCTGGAGTGTTCCCCATACAAACAAAGCTCCCCATACAAACAAATGTTTGTAATACAAACAAATGCAACCCCAGGGGGTTCGAGGGGGTGTGCCACTGGCATGGGTGGATCGGCCCTCCAAAGCTAGTGGGGATCGGTCATACATTTGGACTCGATTGGGGCACTCTCAATGGGTCAAAGAGGGATTTTTCAAAATTTGACCCTACGGAAAAGTTGGGGCATTAGAATTCGTTTTAGAGGTATAGTTCCTCAGGCAAAGTTTCTTATTTTGATCCCTAGAATACGATTTTCACTGAGCAATGGGCGATTTTTTTGCCTCCCCACAAATCGACCCGGCCTACTACACATATATATAAGACTATTTAAAAAAAAATTAATTTTTGTACGGGTCAGGTGCTTAAATCATTTATAAAGGTGCAAAAGCATACCATAATTTTTTTCACATGTATCTGAATTTTGTGAGGACATGCTCGAACCGTTTAAAGTTATTTGTTGGGTCAATAACAGAAATATATTTTTTAGAGTTTACACTTTTAATAATAATAATTTAATTAATTATTTTTTAGATATGAGACTATTATGAAATCACGATGGGATACTTTTTCCAGCCAACCGCATCTTAGCAATTGTAATATATGCAATGAAATTTTTTTTTCAAAATGTTCAACTTCTCAGGACTAGCGCATCTGAGATCCTTTATTGATGAAATAATTATATTTTTATTCTGAAGCTCCGAAGCTTAACCATGCATTTGACATACATTTTAAGGCAACAACTAACTAAAGTAATTATTTTTTCAACATTTCAACTAACTTTAGTTGATTATTTTTTTAACATTTTAACAGAAAAAAAATTACTCAGATTTATTGTAACACTCCTCAAATTGACTCTTTCTTTGAGCCAGTTGCAAATTAAGATCTAGTGAGTCCAATTGTAAAAAAAAAATTTAACGTTATGTTAGATATAACGTAAATATCGATTAAATCTAACGTACTCCTTAAAAAATAAAAATGTTTGTAATTCGTTGGTGTCTTAAAACAAATGTTTTACATGTATTATAAAAGTTTTAATTGTTGTTGTATTTGTTCCACAACTTTGGGCGTGGAATTAGATGTGGTGAATGTTAAAATACTCACTGCATTGTTGATATTGGCAAGTGGGCTTATTGGCGCATTCTTCTTTAGAAGGGCAGCAGAGTTACACCAGTAAACAATTTCAAACATATGATGCCTTAGCACCAGTACACTTTTTGCTACTTTTAGTACTTTTTCAACCGATGAGTGTTGCTATTAAGCAGGTTTCATTACTTCTTTCATACATTTCGTACTAAAAGTGTACTATTTTCGTGCTTAAACACAAATGTTGTGAATAATTCCACAACGCAACACTGTTTTGATCCCATGATTTCATATTTTTGTCTAATCATTTGGGGACCGTGGTGGTGAAAATTTACTATCTTGCTCTCGCTCTCAAATTTTTAATTTACATTGAAACAACAGCAATGCATGACCATGATGAGCCCATGACCGCCACCGTAACAGGACACTTTGGGTGTTGTTACGGTGGTCGTCATATGATCCCTGGTCATGACACTTTTTGCTCTCTCTTTTTTCGTTTGATGAGCTGTGTGACGAAAGTATGTTATGCTGGTGGTTATATGATGCCTTAGCACCAGTACACTTTTTGCTACTTTTAGTATTTTTTCAACAGATGAGTGTTGCTATTAAGCAGGTTTCATTACTGCTTTCATACATTTTGTACTAAAAATGTACTATTTTCATGCCAAAACACAAATGCTGTGAATAATTTCACAACGCAACACTGTTTTGATCCCATGATTTCATATTTATGTCGAATCATTTGGTGACCGTGGTGGTGAAAATTTACTCTTTTGCTCTCGCTCTCAATTTTTTAATTTACATTGAGACAACAACAATGCATGACCATGATGAGTCCATGACCACCACCGTAACAGGGCACTTAGAGAAACCAAGATTGGTAAAATACATTGACGGATATGCAAAAACTTAACATGCTTTTGCCTTCTCTTTTATATAATAATGATACTTTCTCTTTCTTTCACATTCAGCTAAAATGTTAATATATTTTTCCTCGTTTCAAAAATTTTGACACTGAAATGATTATGAGAATGTGGTTGTAAACAGAAAAATTTATGTGATTGCGTTGGAGTTTCGGTTACTTCCCAGATGAAAAACAAAGCAGGACTGCCGATGGAAGGAATGTGGCAGGTTATAATTTTAATGCTAAGAGGTCTATTTTTTAAATTTTAAAAACTTCCTCTTTACTTTTAAGTGAGGTGTTTTATTGCTATTATTATTTATAAACAAAAAGCATCAGTACAGTAAGAACTAAATTCTTTTATAGCACAACATATCTGTGCCGGAAAGGAATAACCGCTAAAGTCGAGTTAAGTCAAAGTTGAGCTAATGATACAGAAGTGTTCCACGCTTATAGTTCCGTACACACACAAAATCGAGAGATTATAGCGTGATTCCAGCCAAAATGATCACACAAAAAGCAAACCGCATTTCATAGAACTTATATGGAGATCGATAATTTTAAAGCAACATTTCTCGAAACATTGAAATTACGCTTTAGCTGTTATTCCTTGTCGACACAGATATATACATTCAATATAAGTATAATAACTGTATCATAATAAAGTATCATGTTTGCTAATGCAAAATTTCGGTTAATTTTAAGAGACAACAGCTTCAATATTTTCATGATTGTTGTAATTCGCCGACACTTTGTGTTTTCGTCGAAGCACTTTTGATAGCAACAATGTAGTTATGTGTATTATTTTAACAGAATCACAACAGTGCGAATGGCTCCGTTGGCTAGGGCTTTAGTTTTTATTCATGTATTCAGCATTACTGCTGTTCATTTGGCAGACATTTATACCTTCTGCACTCATGCCATAAGATGCATGCTGCATTGCTGCTACGGCAGTTCATGCCAATACAAAAAGATATAAGCGGGTGTGAAGGCGAGCATGTCGCCTATCCTTCCGAGGCATGTTGCCGGTAGACATGCGGTAGGGCTTCTTTAACCCAATTGGGTTCTGTTTTTTGAAGTGATTTCGTTCTGTTTATTGCATTAATTGCTTATAATAACAAAGTGAACGCGTTAATTTTCTTACTTTGTGCTCGTACGTTTATTCTTAATAAAGCAAATTAAGCTACAATAAGTTAACAGCTGCGATGGTTCATGGATAAGCATATACACTTACACTCACGCGGCCGAGGTTCAAGTCTTCGGATAATGGTAATTTTTCAATTGCCGGCAGCATTAGTTGGAAATTCAGCAGACATGCTAGCCTCCATACCTGCTTAGATCTCTTTTCTAAAGCCATGTCCTAAGACGGCATCTCTGTCAAATTAACTGCCGTAGAAGCAATGCAGCATGCATTTCAAGGTATGAATGCAGCATTAATGCCGAAAGATGCATGCAGCATTGCTGCTAAGGCAGTTCATTTGGCAGACATGTATACCTTCTGCATTCATACCATAATATGCATGCTGCATTGCTGCTACGGCAGTTCATTTGGCAGACATGCCGGCCTAGGACATGCCTTTACAAAAAAGATATAAGCGGGTATGGAAGCGAGCATATCTCCTTTCCTTCCGAGGCATGTTGCCGGCAGACATACAGCAGGGCTCCTTTTCCAACTGGGACATTTCTTGTAGGGAATTAATTGACACTAAAATGTTCCAATTGGTTTTTCGTAAATCAACGGGTGCTCTGAAAATTATTAAAGTTGTCAATACTGTGGCAAAACCTTAAAATTAGCCAATGCATCCACCTTTTCGCTTTTAGTGAAAAAGCACTGCGATTGCTTATTGCTGTTCATCATGATTCATAATGTTCTGGTGATTTTTTGCTGTGAGAGCAAAACTTGGGAGTTGTTCAGTTCAAGATTCATTTATAATGTTGTGGCACTTGAGAGAAATGTACTCTTTTTCCCGCCTTTGCTTGAACTGTCACTGTGCTTTGCCTTGTTAAAAGCATTAATTTTCTTCATTTTTTTCATCCATTCTGACAGTTCGACCGAGCTCGCTCTCAATTGCCACAACCTTATAAATGAGCCTTGGTTCAGTTAATGTTAAACTTTTAACAATTTTGAATGACAATCAACAAATTTCAATTGTTTTTTTATGAATATGTTTTAACACATGATTTACTTTTGTAGCAGAAATTCGCAAGTTGTAAAAATTTGTGATAGTAAGCGAAAAAATGTTCTCTTTCAGTGAAAAATTGCAAAAAGTACGAAGACAAGTTTTTTTATGATTATTTCTTTTGTAAAAATTTAACAAATGTCGGATCAAAAAAATAAATTGACTTCCCTGTTTCAGTGGATTGCATTCTACTAAACATGGCGATTTTTATGTAACCGATTTTTAAGAAACCGTTGCCATTAGCTTTTGAGGTAATATCACTATTTTCATATTTTTCAAACCGAATAGCATGCCAAGCTCACTGTTTCAAATACTACTTGCTTGTCACTTAAGTATTGCAATTAGGTTTGTTAAATTAACGGGAACGTAGTTAAGTTTCATCGTGGCGGGGCGAAACGTTTTCAAACGGAGTGGCGATTATAATAGCAATTAATTTTTTTCTAAAATATATTTTATTACAAAACAAATTCCATCAGTTCTTCTTTTATGATTATTTTAAAACATGAATTCAATTAAAATTTCTCAAAAATGCAGAATAAAATTTAAGTAGCATCTTTCAACATAAATTTTTTACTCAAAACGTTACGGAACGCAGCGGAGAAATAAAAAATCAATAGATCTTATTTGCCTTTATTTTTGTTGTGACCTCGCCTATGTGAGAGTTCTCACACTCGTGTCACGTCACTAGAAATCTTGTTGTCATGTGACGTGAGTTCACAAACTCCCAGATGAATCGAATTCATAAGAAACTAATTTAATAGATTGTAAAGTGACATTTCTCAACATTCCATAACGTTCCTTTTCGTCTATTATAATCGGCGCTTAACAATAAAATTGTCAATGCTGCGACGACGGTTGTCACTGCCTTAAATAGTTTTTTTACAAAAATTCCTAGAAAAATTTCGATGGTGCTGGTTTACACTGGCCTCACTCAACCGACACACCGAATGTCAAATTAAACTGAATGGCAAAATTTTTAAAATTTTTAACACTCTTGCCTCACTTCATTCACCTTTCCACATCTCTTCTGTAGACGTCAAAGTGGGCACCACGAAATAGAATCCAATTGATATAAGCCCCCAAAAAACATGAGTAAGCCCCCAAACAAGTTCATACATATTTCATACATAGTTCATATGAAATAACTCCCAATTTTTTAGGGCTATTTCATAAATTTTGGGAAATATTTCATTTTTATGTTTGGAAAAATTAAATTTTAGTTAGGGTGTATTTTTTTTCTTGGGCTTTATTTCATTCGGTTTGGGGGCTATTTCACATCTTAAATTTGGGGGTTATTTTGGGGTACTTTTGGTATAATGGAAGATTTTAATAAATTAATTAACCAAGTTTCCAATATTTTATTTTTTCTTTTTTTAATTTAAGTTACTCCGAAAACTAGGCTTCCCTAGCTCAAGAAGCATCGTAAGATTTACAATGCCGATTAGTTACCTAGTTATCAATTTTTAAAAAATGTTTTACTTTACGAAGCCTTTGTGAAAATTGCACTATATCTTTGCAAATATTTGACCGACCTGAATTCGGGAAATTTTAAATATCTTTAAGATAAAAGATGAAACAAATAATTTTTAAAGTGAAACTTCTAAGGCGGCAATTTAATATTGAGGGTAAAAATTCTCAAAAAATTTTTATCATAAAAAATATTTCGAGTCTCGTCACGTTTTTGTGTACATGAGCAATGATATTTTCTATTTTTTTATGTTTATTGTGTGGTGTCCGAAAGAGTGTAGGTGTGTTCAAAAGAAATGTTAAGGGGTAGAATGAATAGGATTAGCTCATACATTTGACCCTTCTAGTCATAGGTCATAGGTTTTTTGATATGAACTATAATAGACTTTTTTTCTATTTATTTTTTGGTGTTTATTGTATTTTTATAGGTGTGTTCAGAAGAAATGTTGAGGGGAAAAATAAATAGGACCAACTAATACATTTGACCCTCTAGAGGTCATATCTAATTCTATTAAACGAGCAATATTTGTTTGTTTATTTATTTGTTTGTAATTGAGTTCTCGGAAACGGCCCAACCGAGAACAAGCTCATACATTTTTCCTCCCTAGGTTGTTATAGATTTTTAAGTGTAAACTAAATATAAATTTTTTTCTATTTTTTTATGTATTTATTTTTTATATTTATATAGTTAGATCCCCAAAATAGATTTTCCTACAATAGATGCAATTTTTACACGTCGAAAATAGCAAATCGCGGACATATATATCATTTTTTAGCTATCACAAACCATCAAAATCAGTATTACCAATTTATGCACCAACAATGATAGTATAATTATATTTTTTATTTATGTTTTGTATTGTTTTTCTTTTAAGATGCTCTCTCTCTCTCTCTCTCTCTCTCTCTCTCTCTCTCTCTCTCTCTCTCTGTCTTTCTCTGTCTCGTTCACAAAAATTTCTCAGATTCTTAACTTTCACATACTCACTGTACTGTAAACTAGACCCATGTCAAAAATAGAAAATGTAGTGTTAGGGCGGAGAACCGGTGACCGAAACTGTCAAAACGGAGTTGACTTTCATAAAAAATCTGCAACCAATGAAAATGCAATATGAAAGCAAAAATTGACAAATATACCAAAGTGGCATAGTTTGACAGTTATGCTCACCAAGAAAGACAACACATTCAGCCCTAACACTACCTTGTCTAGTTCTACTATGACTAGACCTCTCACTCGGTTGGAAACGAGTGATTGATATGTTGCATTCGTTGCGAATAAATAAAAAAGAACAGTTCAGCCTAGCATCGTCGGACAAACAAATCAAAATCAATCAGAAACCGAATCAAATGAATGAATGATTCGGAAAATATGAATGCAGCATAAATACATAACTCGTATTTTATGTGCACAAGAACACAGCATTCGGTGCATAAATTGAAGGTGTTAAGATATTAAAATCTTGATGTCAGAATTTCAAAAAGCTTTTGATTTTATTGAAACAATCATTAAAACTTCGAAAATAAAAATATTCCTTTGATCTTGTAAAAATATATTGCATAATTATATATTAAAAATATATTGCATATATTGCATCATAGCAACTTGTAATTCTCAAAATGCGACTTGAATCACATTAAAAATTAAAATTTTTTCATATTCTAATTTATTTTATTTATTTTCATATTAATAAACCGCTTCGAAATTTTCCCCACAAAATTGGCGCACTCTAATAAAAGTAGTACTTATATCTTATAGGTTTTAGTCCATGAAGTTTTTAAAAGTCTTAGTGACATCGATCATTTGAGTGATATTAGTGACATGTCTTCAGAGAAAAAAATCATTATCCAAATTTTCGAAATTCAATATATTTATTGAAATGAAAGTTGATTAGAAGAAATTCAGGAAAGAAACTAGTCTTAACAGTTTTACAATAAAGTAAAATTTAAAAACGAAAAAAAAAAATTAAGTCAAAAATTATATATAGAACAAAAATAAGAAAATTAAGAAAATAATATATAAGAAAAAATACCAATTTTAAGTGAAATCTATCAAGAAATTTGTGAAATAGAAATTATGTAGTTGCCACATCTAGAAAACAAGGGTGCAGTTATTAAAAGAGCCGCATTTGCTATTGCTTGCTATTTACACATAGAAACACTGCATGTTAACTTCCTCAGCTAACAGGTATTCATCGTTGTTGTTGTTAGTCACTGCTACGTAATCTAGGTTTTCTGCTGGACCGAGACCATAATCTACAACAGCGACATCTGCTTCCGCTTCCGGTTGAAACAGTTGTTCCTTAGTTTTCTTTAAAACATCTTGATTCTGCTTTTTTTTCGGTCCTCCACGACCCCTGGGCTGTGACTCCTCTATTAGTATAGGAGCTACAGTTTTCTGCAACTGAAATGCTCTAGCAGCAGTAGAAACTTCTCTGGGTGGATTTGAACGGCGTGAAATCGGCAGCTGCTTTTGTTTCTTAGTCTTTTTCTTATTGCTTGTTTTTATAGGAACTAGCTTCGCTGACGGCGGTGTTTCCGTTGGCGTAACCGGTGTGAGTTCTTTAACTGCCTCTGGGGTTTTCTGAGCGGTTTTAATTTTTTTACTAGTCCCTGCTAGTGAACGAGTTGTTGTATTTTTCTGCTTCGATGGCCGCCCACGTTTTCTTAATGGCTCTTCGACTTTTTGCTCTGCAGCAACGTTAGCTTGGCGCTTACGTGCTTGTGTTCGTTCACCTTTTAACGACTTTGTATTTTGGCTCATTGTTATCCTAGAATAACAAAAACTTTTAAAATTTGCATTTACCATCTAATTGATAAAACAATAACCTCTTTTAATTTATTAAATTCGTTCTATTTAAAATTAACGTCTGCTATTAGAGAACGGAAATGAATGAAAAATTATTAAAAACCAAATCAAATTGGCAGCACTCTTAAATGCTAATCTTAGGGCTGCGAACATTTTGTTTGTTTGGAAACTTGGCATCACTGTTGGTAGTGCGTATAGATAGTTCAGACGATACAACATATTTTCAAGCATTGCACTCGGTGTTGTGCCACGTAGACAACTTAGCTTTAACAAAACTATTGGCGCCTGTTACACGTTCAATATATATTGATCAATATACAGTATCGTGATATTTATTGTACGTGTAGCATGCAATATTGACGGATCGTGATCCAGATCGCAAAATATTTAAATATTTTGAAATCTAGATCGCGGATCGCAAAACTGTCAATAAATATTGAACGTGTAGCATATTTTTTGTCATCAATACGCGATACAGTAGTAGGCGGTGAAATAAAAATTAGCGGTATTCACGGTATTCACTTGCCTGTGCATTTAAGTACTTGTGCAGTTAGGTTTTCGTGAACACACTTGGCAAAAATTGTATGAATACTGACGTGATAAATATTGAACGTGTAGCATTCAACCGCGATCCATCAATCCATGAATTTGGATCGCGATCCAAGTATCACAATAAATATTGAACGTGTAACAGGCGCCATTGTCGACCATGTCTTGTAGACAATTGCTTTAGATAATTTATTAATTTGTAGTTTTAGATAATTAATTTCGGAGGCTGCATGTTTATTGTTGTATTTAATTAAATTGAATTCATGTTCTGAGTATAAGTTGTTTTTACGCCTTCCAGACATGCTTTTCGTTTGTTTAATTTTCTAATTTGTGTTAATTAACCCTTTCAGTGGCTAGGCTAAGCTAAGAACAAAAAATATTTTTTAAGGTAATATTTAGGTCTTAAAAATATGAAAAAATATACCTTTGATTTATACCTGCGCTACTTACGTTTTGCAAGCTTGTACAAAGAAAAAGTTGATTTGCTTCTGTTCAGCAGAAATTTTTTTTTTAATTCTTTGAAGGTTTGTCAACCATTAAGATATTTTTAAAACCTCTTTACAAAAGTAAAAAGATAAAAAAACAAATTTGATTTTTGTCCGGTTGATTTTTTCTTATAAAATAGATAAAAAAATGTTTTTGTTTTTCTTTGGAACAAAATCGAATATATTTTAAACTTATTTTTTCATGTTTTGTACAATATAAAAGGCAAATCCACTGAAAGATTAAGAAAGGTTATTCATTTTTATTATTTTTGTTATTGTTATTTTTTTTACATAATTAATCAGTTGTCATTGCCAATTTTCAATATGAAGAAGGTTAAGAAAGGTTATTAATTTTTATTATTTTTTATTTTATTATTTATTTATACATAATAAATCAGTTGTCATTGCCAATTTTCAATATGAAAATTTTGGCAAAAGCTGAATAGTGTTGGATTTTATGAGATTTTGGATTAGATTTTGTTGGTATCACAAGATTTTAAAATCATAAACGTTTAAAGAGAACTGAGTCTATTTCAATATAGATTTTACAAAACCTCACAAAATCTCAAGATTTCGAGCAGGTGGAAACATATTATTAGCGTCTTTGGAAAATTTGTCTGATTTTTACATGCAACTGTTAAAAAATAACGTACATGTTCGATTTTTTTTCCACGCTACATAATTTTGTTAATTTTCTATATTTAAATTAAATTTTGGTATTCCGTATTTTACGTAAATTCAGTTTTTTTCCAGACAATCTCAAGCCAAGCTCTGATGTGTTCTTTATAAATAAAAATCATATGTTACAAAAAAAAACTTTTATTTAAACTGATGATGTAAAATTAACATGCAAATTAAAGTTGTTGTCTATATTAGGTGTGTTTTTTTGGCATCGCTATATCCGCTTGTCCAAAAAAACTTTGCAGCATTGCGTTCCACTTGTCTTCCACCATGATACTATAGTTATTAGGTAGCCTTGATAGCTACCTATTATCTCACGAGCTGCGACCGTGTTTCGCACACATTGGCCGCATTAAGCGAAGTCAACAGTTGGCAACTATTGTGTTAAAATTTGAGTGAGAAGCGTTTTCTTTTGTTTAACACTCGATGGTCGCAACGTGAACTGTCACCCCTACCTTTTAGTTATTGTATCATTACTTCCACAGACTTTAGTACTAGCTTAAACTAGCTTCACTCAACCCACTCACCGAATGTCAAAACAAAGTGAGCCGCAAAAATTTTAACATTTTTATATATTCTTGCCTTACTTTATTTACCTTCACTTCCTCATATTTTCTTTAGACATAAACACGGTTGTTTTCCAAAAAATGATGCCAATAAATTTCTGACTTTATGATTTTCTTGATCTAGTAATAGTGTTTCTATCGCTGACTATTGAGCTAAGCGGATAGAATTATCTTAACTTTCGCATAGTTTACAACAGACAGTAAAGTTCAGACAGTAAAAAATACGTATTTAATGTCAAGAATTTTAGTAGCAAGAAAGTGTCACGACAGTTGGCCAAGTAGAGCTCGATAATTTTTATAATTTCTTGTTTTGAAAGTCGTTTTACCATTTCATTCTATTTTCTTTTTTTTAAGCTCACGCACATAAAAATTTTTAAAATTATTTTTTTTTTCAAACGTTTCTGACATAAATGTAATTTTTTAGTGTCTTAGTTATTTCTAACGTTGTGTCTACGAGAAACGTGAAGACATTACCTCGGACAGTTGCAAAAATGAGAGTGTATTGCTTCTGTCTAAGCCTTACTCTCTGTTGTAAGCTATATTATATTTTCGTATAAAAAATATTGTTCAGCGGATGTACGATGCCAAAAAAATATACCTGCCATTTTAAAAAAATCACTTCCAATAGAACTTATCTTTTACATTTTTTTATAATGCCATGGTAATGTTAATGTATGGTGATGGTATGGGTGAAAATAAGATAATATATCGTTATGTGTTTCCTCCAAACCATTTACTTTGCAATATATGCTTTTACTTTAATTGCATAAGCTTCACTTCACTTGTGACGACTAACAATTGAAGTTTTATGAATTCTAAATGATGGTTTTTACCTTCATATGGAGTTTCTGAATTTCAATAGATTTTTTCTAAATTTTAAATAGAATTTCTGAATTTCAATTGATCTCTTCTAAATTCCAAATTAATTTTTCCGAATATAAAATTTAATTTCTTAATTTCTATTAATCTTTTCTGAATTTCAAATAGATTTTCTCAATTTCAATTGATCTCATCTGAATTTTAAATGGAATTTCCGAATTTAAATTGATCTTTTCGATTGATTTTCTCTGAATAACAATTGGAAATGGTGTAGTTCAATCAGTGATAAATAAACTTTTACATAAATTTTACCCACACACTCACTTTTGCTACTTTCTGCTACTGTCTGCTCTATTGAGACTTCAAATTATTGTTATAGTTTCATTGCATCGTGTTTAACAAGTTAAATTATAGACTATAATGAATTTTTAAAAGTGAGTTTGCAATAATGTATAGACGCGACGTGCTTAGGATAGAATTGTTATCAATAACAGAAATCTTATAAGGAGTTTTAGAATTGAGACAGTTAAAGTGACCCAGTTTTGCTCATAACTTGCATGTTGAGTTCGAAGAAATATTCTCATAATCAACTATATACAACATAAAACTAAGTGCAAAAAAAATAAAATACTATAAATTTTATAATAATGCTATTCACAGTTTAAGCGTATATTCAACAAATCGTATTTATAGCATTTGTTATTGTTGAAACTGTGAGCACTCCACCATGTGACTGTCATATTTAATAATTATTCAACACTGTGATGTATGTAATTATGCGACCGTAGACAGACCATAAAAATACGAGATACAAAGAACACGTCCAAGGGCTACTTTTATTTACGCGTGTTTGCGTATTTGCGTTTGCATGTAAAACAACAACAACAAAAAATACGCTTTCGTAAATTAGCGTTCAAATAACCAATCGTACAAATAACAGACCAGCGTATTCAAACTGTGAATTGCCTTAATGTTTGTATTTAAATATGAAGATTAAAAGCACGTATGAATTAATGATTAATTAACAATAAAGTAATCAATAGCAGCATTCCCGTGGCACTAGTAGTGGCATTCCCAAAAATTTTACGATAATAATCGTTGTCGTTATTGGTCATTGTGCGTACCAAGTTCATAAAAAATGAAAGTTTTCGCTTACGTTAGTTAGCATTTCGTAGATGTCAAAAAACGTCATGAGTGCGTTTGGGAATTCCAGTACAGATCAGTAATTCAGTTTTGTAACTATTGCGACAAATCACAAGTCACAGTGTTTCATTCCAAAATACTCACTTTTGCGAAAACTTGTGTTTCTGTAACTGATAAGCGAGTAAATAGTAGTCCGTGATGAGAAAGCACAAGCGAAAGGGAACATATGAAATTGCAACAACTTCCAGACAACTTTGTGTGAAATTTTATAAGGTTTTTCTATCTATATAATAAAAATGAAATGGTGTTCGTTGTTAGCTTCATCACTCATGAACGACTCAACGGATTAAGCTGAAATGTTAGCAGTAGAGTGTTTTCCAACTTTAGATGGTTTACGAAAAAATATTTTTTACCACACCTCTTTCACCGCCCACAAATCAATGAAAACGCTATATTTCAGACGGTTCTGGTCGTATAAGATTAAAATTTGGTAATTTCACTTGTATGGTTACTGTCGACAACTGTACTAAAAATTTGTTTCCACGCCCTCATTTCCTGCCACAAATTAATGAAAATGCTTTATTTCGGACGGTTCTGGTCGTATAAGACTAAAACTTGGTAATTTAATTCCTATGCTTTCTTTCAGTAAGTGTACTAAAAATGGGTGTGGTCACATTATACCTACGCTCACTTTTAAAAAATTATTAATACTCTAAAACTACAGGGCCGATTTAGCTGAAATTTTAGAAATTTTGGGAAGTAAATTGTTTTTGAGTACAAGATGGTTTACGGAAACTTTTGTTGCTACAGACGAATCATAAAAATGCTATATTTCAGATGGCTTTGATTGCACTAGACTCAAATTTGGTAACTTTGTTGGTATGCTTACTGTCGGGAACTGTACTAAAAATGGGCGTGGGCACACTATATATATGCCCACTTTTTCAGAAATTATTAAAATTGACTGCTGGGACACATCTCCTTTAACCACCTACCAATTAATAATAATGTCATCATAGCTCAGACGATATTGAATGTGTGTTTCTATAGACTCTGAAACTAACCGTCCGCTTGAGTTCAAACTTTCAGAACATGTTTGCTGTAGTACGCAAAATTGAGTGAGAGTTGAATTAGGGGACGCGGCACTGCTCATACCATTCAAATTTATGATATCAAATAAGACTAACAAATTTTCATGGTTATTTGTGGCGGCCGTAGCCTAGTGGGTAGAGTGCATGGTCCCTAAGCTAAAGAACCGCGGTAGCCCGGGTTCAATTCCAGCTCAGACAGAAAGTTTTTTCAATTGAATTAATTTTTCTGTTCGGTCGTCACCTCTCTGCAGACAATGGCAAACCTCAGAGGGTAAAAACTGCCATGCAAAGCTTCTTGAGAACATAAGCCGTTCGAAGTCGGCATAAAACACGTAGGTCCAGTTCTCGAACATTTGTGATCAAACATTTAATAAGACGCACAACACAATTGATCAATATAAGCTAGGTCAAAGTCCTTCCAAGGGCTGAAATGGCCAGTTTATTTTTTTTATGGTTATTTTCGGCAACTGTAGTAAAAATTGGCTTGGTTGCACTATGTTAGCTAAAAAAACTAAGCTAAGCGGAAATTTTGGCAGTCGATTTGTTTTGAGTACGAGGTGGTATGAGGAAGAACAACCATATCATTTATACTGACAAAGAACAACCATATCATTTATACTGACAATAACTTGCTTAGTGCTAAACACTAACACACAAACTTTATCCACAAATTGCAATCCGAGAATTATTTTATGCTGTTGCTTAAAGCAATGATATCATGGAATAAATTTAATTTATGAAATATTTTAGTTTATGTATTCAATAATTTATACATTGTAGTACATATATTATTGTGTTAATAATATATTTATAATCTACATGAAAAAATTTAAGTTAATACCTTGTAACCGGTAGAAGTATTTGTAACGTGCATACATTTATTTCCAAAACTTCATTGAAGATGACTGTTGCATAAGCAAGCAAACATTTTTTTACCAAGTTAAAACATAGTGAGAACTGCATCTGTCTTAACACTACTTTATAGGAACAAACTAACATATTTTTCAAAACAAGTAAATAAAACAAATTGAAAGACATGTAGTTGGAAATTGGCAAACCAAAGGTAAACTACTTTGAATTATATATTGCATTTGAATAATTCGTCCAATAATAATTCCTTAAAAAATTATTTTTATATATTTAATTTAATTCTTAGTTAAAAAATAAATGAAAATTGGAGAGCCATTAAAAGTTGTTCTGCTCCTTTTTTAAAATTTAAAATATATTTTTAAAAGTATTTGTTAGCTTTAAAGTAGTAAAAATAGAAAATAATTGCAGTTTACGGCCCACGCGTATATAAATGTTTTCTTATTTTCATTAATTCTTAGTCTAAAACGGAAAAAATGTCTTTACGATATAAGTTTAACAATCTTAACGTTTTATAAGTTATCTCTTTGATACATAAATCTACTTGGTAGATTATATATTGCATTTGAATAATTCGTCCAATAATAATTCCTTAAAAAATTATTTTTATTTATTTAATTTAATTCTTTGTTAAAAAAATAAATGAAAATTGGAGAACCATTAAAAGTTGTTCTGCTCCTTTTTAAAATTTAAAATATATTTTTAAAAGTATTTGTTAGCGTTAAAGTAGTAAAAATAGAAAATAATTGCAGTTTACGGCCCACGCGTATATAAATGTTTTCTTATTTTCATTAATGCTTAGTCTAAAACAGAAAAAATGTCTTTACGATCTAAGTTTAACAATCTTAACGTTTTATAAGTTATCTCTTTGATACATTAATTTACTTGGTTGGAACATGGTTCCACTTTTGAGCTTTTAAATCAAATTTTTAATAAGTGCAAAATTAACTAGTTTTTAATTGATTTATTGTAAACCAATTATCAACTAATTTAAGATAAACTTATTTTCAAGTAGATGGAAAAATATGCAGAAAAATATAAATTAACTTATTTAGCTGACATTGACACACAAAATGTCAGAATTTCAAACAGTTTTGGTTGACAAAAAACTCCTTTTTCAATTACTATTAAATTATGTGATTTTCCTATAGGGTATTGTCTAGTGGGAAACCCCTTTTCCTTGAAAACAAGTCGAGAATACAAAGAAAAGAACCGCCCAGCATCAAAAATAGAACAGAACTAAAGAAAAACTTGCCGGTACAATCCAACCTGTGCGTCGACTTGCTGGCAAGAAAACTTACCGTGTGGAAAAAGGGTTGTATAGCCCTGAACAGGTATTCCAACGTTACTTTTTGGTTATATTGTTTGTTGGGTATATTTTCATGTCAGTCGTGTGTGTGTGTGTAGTTGTGTGCTTGGCTTGGTTTCGGTTTTTGCAGTTCGTTTTCTGCAAAGTTCTCGCAATTCAAATAAAACCTTTTAACGACGCCGCTGCTGCTGCCATTGTTTCTGAAAAATAATTTTTAAAACTTGCAGTGAGTTAAAATATAATATAGTTTAAAGTGTAATTTATATCTAGCAAACTATTTTAGTATTAAAGTTAATTGGATTGCACCTGAATCAATTTTAGACGAATTAAAATTAATTTCTGTATAGGGGAAAAATCTCTGTATACAGCGAAAGTAAGCGTAAAGCACAAACAGTAAAGAAAAATCTAGACAAACAAACATGGAAGACCTTAAAAAGCGCGGACGCACAGCTACAACCCCCAAGTCTGGTGGTGATGATAGTGGTGCTGAGGCTGTAGGAAGTGGCGGTACTAGCACGCCACCAAAGAAGCGCGGTCGGCCCGCTAATCCAGACAAAGTAAAGAAAGTTGTTGTACCAAGTGGTCGCGGACGTGGTCGTCCAAAAGCAACCGGTGATGCCGCTAAAACTGATGATGATGTTAGTGGAGTGGCCAATGGAGAAGCATCCCCGGGAGTACGTGGTCGTCCACCGAAAAAGGGTGGTAAAGCAAAGTTTTTGGTCATCGAAGCTACAGGCAAAGGACGCGGACGTCCAAAGGCATTGCCAAAATCTGATCAAGAGGAAGATGAGGAGGGTGATGAAGAGGAGGCATCGAATGAAGATGATGGTGATTATGGCAAACGTGCTAGCAAACCACAAAAGGGAAAACGTGGTCGTTCAGCTGGAAGTGGCGGCAGTCCAAAGAAAGTAAAGAAAGCGGGACGTCCATCAAAAGCCGTCAGCAGTGAAGATGAAGCAGATGAAGGTAAGTTTAAAAAGCCAAAAAAAACATTAATTGAATACGTCCATCACTTTGCAGCTTCAGATGAGGAAAAGCAGCCCCAAGAGCGCAAACCGATAGGACGTCCACCATCTGGTGGAACTCATCTCAACATAGTAGCCACAGGACGTGGACAAGGACGTCCTAAAAAAAATAAAACCAAGAAGGCCGCCGCAGACAATGCTAACGGTGAGGTCAAGCGACGTGGACGTCCATCATCAGGCAAGGCAGCAGTTGTCAAGACTCCATCAGGAAAACCGCGTGGACGTCCAAAGGCTGGTGGAGCCACTGCTGAGGTAGCTAAACCAGATAGCGAGTCGCATGAAGATCCAGAATCTGAAGACGATGAGGAAGACATGATCATTCCCAATGTGAGTCCCAATGGAAAGGCTAAAGGAGGTGACGATAACGATGATGTCAATTTGCAGAAGAAAAATCAAACTGATTTAAAGCAAGACGATGAGGAAGATGACGAGGAAGAAGAAGATGAAGAAGGCGAGGAGGAATTGCAATCAGAAGAAAAGATAACAGCCTAAATCAATCATTGGATGGAAGACTTCAAAAGGCAAGCAACACAGTCGTTTTAAGTTAAAGCAAACCAACAAGAATTCCGCAAAATATATTTTAAATTAAGCATGCAGTTTGTATTGTGTATATGTAAGTTTTTTTTTTTTTTTGTAACTGTCAAATGTAAGAGTACATAACATTTTACCACTTTTATCATAAAAAAAATAATTTAGTTTAACTTCTACAGTCAACTGAAAAAATTTAATTTCCATTTAAAGCTACATTAAAAGTTACACAAGTTTGTATTGAGTTATGTCGAGCAGTTTAATTCATTATTTTATGATTTATTTGTAAGCACTTCTATTTATATATAAATACACAAAAATAAACATATACAAAAAAAAATGTAACATAACTTGAGATAAGTAAATCTGGGAAATTAGAAAAGCCATTTTAGCACATGGAGATTATATTGGAAAAAATGCTTTGATCATATTTGCAGATATTTTAATTTTGTTCTTGCGTATCGTAATAGCTTGGAGATTTTGGCATATATAATGGAGATGGTGGATTGTAGCTTGGAGATGGTGAACTGTAGATTGGAGATGATGGAATGTAGATAGGAGATAATCACCCCTATTATGTAAGTCAACGTCGACACGTCGACGACGACACATTGCAAATTGGTATTGGCGTTGTCAATATTGATGATTATCGATAACTTTTGTCACATTTTTGGTATTGGCTAAGCAACATTGATGTCGGCGTCGACGTAAAACAGCACTAATTCTGTCGACACAGTTTTGTAGGTGACAGGTACAACGACACATTCTTTTTAAACACAAAAGCAGCTGCAGTTAAAAAACGTGTAAGTAAAATGAATTGTTTTCCTTAAATATGCTGTGAATTTACTAAATTTGTCAAAAAACATTTAGGAAATGGTGAAATTATAAATTCACGGCAGTTTGCGATCTTAATGTAATTAATCAAGAACTAAAAATCTTGTACGTACTTGATATCCGGCAAATTAAAAATATCCGATCTTTACCTTATGACTTTTCTCTGAAGCCTAGGAATTCGATTACTATCGTCATCGCTTGAATTTTCGCTGGAATCCGTTACAAAAAACATATTTCGTCCTAACAACCCTGATTAAACTCTTAAATAAAAAGGCGGTCCAAATTATGAAAATTTAAGTTGGTGTATTTGTTCTCTAAGTAAAGTTTGAAATAAAAATATATTTAGAAATCTTAAATCACAATAAAAGTGTATAATCTTGTCACAAATGACAAGGTGGCACAAGTGCTGCAAGAACGATCTCTTCAATACGCACAATTTTCAGCCAAAGAAATGGTCGTGGCCAAGGCGACACAAATGGTGGCAGGATGATTTCTTCAACACGCACAATGCAGTTTTTAACACTCAAAAAATAAAATTAAACAATTAAAGTCAAAACAATTAAAAAGTATAAACTGTTTCACTTTTCTTTATTCTTTGTTTTTTTATTTCCCCTTTATTAAAAAGAAAGATGGTATCAATACTTTTGAATTATCGATAACACGTCGACATCAATACAGAATGTTAGTAAATACCTGTATTATGTTGATGTCGGCGTCGAAATGATGTCGAGATAGAATTGATGTCGGCGTCGGCGTTGACATACACAATAGGGGTGATTGGCGAGTAGCTTGGAGATCCTGGCGAGTAGCTTGGAGATCCTGGCGAGTAGTTTGTAGATCCTGTCGAATCGTTTGGAGATGCTGACGTTGGCGAATTCTTTAGAGGTGTTTGCGATTAGCTTGGAGATGTTGGCGTGTAGCGTGGAGATGATGGCGAGTAACTTGGAGCTGATGGCGAGTACATTGGAGATGGTGGCGAGTAGAATGTAGATGATGACCACCTGTATCTTGGATATGATGACCACCTGTGTCTTGGAGATGATGACCCCCTGTATCTTGGAGATGATGACCACCTGTATCTTGGAGGTGATGACCACCTGTATCTTGGAGATGACCACCTGTATCTTGGAGATGTTGACGCGTAGACTAAGGATGTTGGTGGTTGGTATCTTGGAGAGAATAACGAGTAACTAGGAGATGCTAGCGAGCAGTATATTGGAGGAGATGTTGGCGAGTAATATCTTGGAGACTCTGGCGAATAAAAATCAATACTAGAATCGTTTTCCTGCAAAGTCCAAGATTAAGAGATATTTTTCTAAAAAAAACTATTTACAGAAGTATGTAGAATAATTAGATACATGCTATATAAGAATATTTTGAGTTGATGACCTCTATATACAAAGTATGATACCAATGTTTAAGAGTTCGCATGATTTGAAATTAAAGGCATTTTATGATACCAATCATAAACTTGTTCAGTGTCGGATTTAACCCTCTACTGCACACGAAGCCATATATGGCTTTTCATTTTAAAACTTCAATATCTAACGGATATTAGCAGTTACGAAAAATAACATTCATTTATGCAAAGAAAATCTCAGTTCAGGTTATCAGTGCTGTTATAACATCAATAACATTTTGGTATAATAATAACATACTGGCGTCAATTTTAAAATAGCTTTAACGTATTAAAAAATTAGATTTGAAACTACTGAAAAAATACCCTCCAAAAGCACATTTTTACGAGGGGACGTATTTTGAAGTAAAATATGTAACTGTAGTTTGCTAGTAAGTTCTTTGTACGTTTGCTCAGAGAGAGAGAGAGAGAGATCACTATATCGAAAAAAGCTAAATTTGATGCTGTAAAAATTAATTTATTGTGTTTTTTTTTAAACTTTGTACTGTGTTATCATTAAGTGTGTCCGATTGCCTAATATGAAGTTAAATTTAGCTATTTAAAAGTGAGCTCACGCTTTTGGATAAAACATATATTGTTCAAAAGTGTTAAAATAATCGATTCGATTACGGAAAATAATAAATCGACTGAGTTATTTTTTAACGATTTGAAAGAATTTATTTATATAAAATTTCGATTATTTGTAACCAATTTGCAGAAAATATGGCTTTTACATGTTTGAATGAGAAAGAAATTTTTGAATTCCTTGAAAATTGTTCCGATATTGGAGACGTAAATGGGGACCAGAATGAAGAACTGATGGAATATGATGTTAAACATGTAAACAAAAACCTAGAGAACGGGATATTGTTCCCGATTGTAATGAAGTATTGGAAGAAGTATATGATTTGGAATGACCGCTTATCACTGAGGATAAAATATTTGCTATGGATATGTCAATTGATATTCAAGAGCCTAAGTCAAGCATAGAGAATACATTGACTTGCACAGCAAAAAAATATTTCTTAGCAAAAAAATCGGGAAAAGACACCTTCAATAGTCTTCGAATTTCAGCCAATACAGATGGCTGAAGATTTTGAAATGAGTTCGCCTTTTTCGTATTTTAGTAAATACTTAAATGATGACTTCTTCATTACAACTGCCTTTTCGTATTTTAGTAAATACTTAAATGATGACTTCTTCATTACAACTGAGCGTCTACATGCTCAGCAGAATGGGCAGTTAAATTTCAAGAAATGCTCAGTTGATGAAGTACGAATAGTTTTGGCACACCATATTATGATGGGGGTTTTAAAATTTCCCAGAATTAAAATGTTTTACGACCCTTCGATTGGAATAACATTCTTTACAGAAAGTATGACCAGACAACTTTTTTCGATTAGAAATAATTTATATTTGGTTGATTTTAAGGAAAATAGATGCGTTAACAAAGACTGACTAAACCAATGATCTAACTAAAGTTAAACCAATAATCGACGCAGTAAAAAATCGCCTTTCGAGTTTACCACCAGAAGAAAACCTTTGCATTGATCAGCAAATCATTATATATAAAGGAAAATTTGGCGCAAGACAATACATTAAAGGAAAGCCCTGCCCATAGGGTAATAAAGTTTTTTTCTTATGCAGTAAAAGTGGAATTCCGTACGATTTTCTTGTGTATCAAGGATCGACAACTCAAATAGAAAAAGAAGTAGTGCAAACTGTTGGCTTTGGTTCGGCTGTTGTTCTACAGTTATGTCAGCGTATTCCAAGCATTGCTGTTTGTCACAACCTATTTTTGGACAACTGCTTTTCTTCTTACCAGCTTTCGAAATACTGAAACAACGCAAAATTAATGCAGCCGGAACCATTCGCATTAATAGATTCGCCAATCCCATACTGCCTGGTGAAAAGGAAATGAAATCAACAGGCCGAGGATCGTTGGTATGACAATAAAGTCGCTAGCATGGGTTCAAATTTTGTTGGAGAAACAAAACAGTGAGAAAAAGATTCAAAAGATGTATAATAAGAGCATGGGTGGTGTTCCTCCACTCACTCGGATTTTTAAATCCAGCCTTTTGTTAGGCCACATTCCTTGCGAATGGACAAAGGTTATGGTCGTTTTTATATCAAAGGTGGGTAAAAAGCCCGAACAATTGCCTACATCGTATAGACCGATCAGCCTAAGTTCCTTATTTTTAAAGACAATGGAGAAAACATTGGAACTAAATATTAGGAAGACTAGCTTGAAGAGCATCCCTCTAAACAGGTTTCAATTTGCCTACCAAGCTGGCAAATCCACTGTCACCGCCATACACAGCCTTACCGGCACGATCGAAAAGGCTTTTGAAGCAAAACTTCATTGATCTTCAAGGGGGCTTTTGACAACACGTTATACAATGCGATCAAAGCAGCAATCCAGATTAAAAATATACCATCTTTTATCATACACTGGATTCTAATCATGCTGAAAAGCAGAATCATAACGTTTGAGCTTGGTGGAATTCGTAACACGATTACTGCCACTAGAGGATGCCCTCAAGGAGGGGTACTTTCACCTCTTCTGTGAACCCTAGTCGTGGACGAACTTATCGCAAGTCTCAACAACCAGGGTTTTGACACCAGAGGATATGTGGATGATCTGGTTATTTCAAGTATGGGCAGTCATGAACCGACGATATCGGACAGAATGCAGAGTGCCCTCCGTATAACTTCAAAGTGGTGTAAGGAAAAAGAAACAAAGGGCAAAAAGGACAAAACAATTCTGGTACCCTTCTCCAGGAAAAAGAGCCTAAATCTGGTAAGACCTACCTACCCTGGATGGAAAAGTTATTGACTTTTCAAATGAGGTCAAGTACTTAGGAGTGATTTTTGACAAGCAGCTTCTTTGGAACACCCACTTGGATTCAATTACAGGCAGGGCAACACGTGCCCTTTTTGCCTGCCAACGCCTCCATGGCAAAATGTGGGGCCTCAAACCGAAAATTATTAATTGGACGTTTACAACAATTGTGAGAGCTATGGTTACGTATGCAGTACTTGCATGGTGGCCCAAGGTCTAACAGCGCACAGCAGCTGACCAACTGACAAAGCTGCAAAGAATGGCGTGTATTAGTATCACTGGGGCAATGAGAACGTGCCCATCTGAAGCTCTGAATGTAATAATAGGGCTACCCCCTTTAACGATCACTATCGAAAAAGAGGCATGTCTAAGTGCACTAAGAATGGAGGAAATCGTTGATTACAAGGCAAGAAATTTTTCGGGTCACATGAAGATACTAAAAACCTTCGAAAATTACCCCTTTTTAAAAATCCCGACAGTATGCTGCCGAAGGTAAACTTCACAAAACGCTACAAGGTCGTTATACCCAATAGGCAACTATGGAGGAATGATAGCTTCACAGTTGATCCTGACTCACAGATATGGTACACTGATGGGTCAAAACTCGAAAATGGAGTAACGGTAGCGGTTCCAAAAAGCTCTTCCAATGGGATACACGCCGACAATATATCAGGCGGAGGTATATGCCATTGAAGTTTGTGTCAGAGAATGTCTCCGCAGGAAATCAAAGGGGGGGCTTACATCTACATACTTTTAGATTGTGAAGCGGCTTTAAAAACCCTTCAGGCCTACGAACTTGAATCAAGACTAGTCTCCAACTGCGTAGAACTATTAAATACGCTGGAGCAACAAAATAGAATTATGGTGGGTTCCAAGTCACGAAGGATTTGAGCGCAACGAAAGGGCGGACTGCCTTGCCAAAAGAGGAGCGTCTCGAACTCTTATAGGACCTGAACCATTCTGTAGCTTAGCAAAAGGCTACTTTCTAAAAAAAATTAGAATATGGGAATATAAGAAATTTCAGTGCCACTGGAACAACACTAATGGACAAAGGCAATCTAAGAAATTTTTAACTCTAAGTAAAGCAAAATCCAAAGATTTACTCAAGCTTACCAAAGCAGACCTTAGAATTCTCACCAGTTTCTTTACAGGTCTCTGCTCACTCAGATACCATCTTAAAAAGAAGGGTCTTTCTGAATCAGACGTCTGCAGACTACGCGAGGAGGAAGAGGAAAACCCTGAACACATTCTATGTATATGCCCGGCAATCTTTAGCCTAAGACGCCTCCATTTTGGAGGGAAGGTAGTGCCCCGTCAACAATTTGGAACACCAAGCCAGAGACAGTGCTAAAATAAATAAAAAGCTTAAATCTGGAGGGTTAATTAAGGGCATGCAGAATAGATCCTATGGGTCGCGCTGCACATGGGCCCACTATAAACTAACTAATGGGTGGTGTTGATTTACTAGATCAAATGGATCGATATTACCGCATAAATATTCGTTTCGTCAAGTGGACACTTCGGGTGATAATGCATTTTGTCGATTTAGCTTTAACAGCGGAATGGATGAAATAAGGACGCAACTGCGCAATGAAAAATATTAAAAAGAAAAATATTAAAGATTCCTTGAATTTTAGGATCGCGATCTCAAAAACATTGCTTGTTGTTCAACAGAAAAACACGCAGCCAGATATACCACGCAAACGAGGAAAGCCTTCAAAGTCAAAATCAAGGGAAAGCGGCCCGAGCGCTTTGTCTTCTGAAAGCGACACAGACAGTTGTGATTCTATGAATTCCAATAAACCTAAGCGCAAAGTAGATTTCAAACATAACCACCACCCGAAGTTCGCTTAGATCTAATAAAGCATTTGCCAGAATTTCTAAATATGAAAAGGTCAGCTCGTTGCAAAGCCAAAAATTATGGTAAAAGTTCATACTAATACGCAAAGAATGTAACTTAAAAGATACTTATTTAAAAAAAAAATTCTTAAAAAATCGATAACTTCAAAACAAATCGATAAATCGATTTTTCATTCGGCAATTCTTATTTTTATTGAAAGTACTTCACGAATCCACTGTTAAATTGCGGAGCCCCGGAAATCATAGTCTCCCCCTAACTCACGGTCTTTTCTTTTAAAATCATATAATTTTGTTTTGCTTTCGCCCGATATTTAATTTTTTAATAAGGTTTCGTGGGCGTGTCTATGGTATTACAAAAACAATTTTTGCAGGATATTACAATGGGTGCATAAAGTTAAGGCCACATGTCGATATGGTTGTCATAATAATCTTCAATGTCACTGTGCACGAAAATCTGTATTTAATAATTTCAACATTTTTCACTTTATTTTAATATGAGAAATCTCATGGTAACATCCGTTTTGCCAGTTTACCGAAGACTTTAGTGCAAAATTTTTTTTTAATTACTCCAGATATGCACTCATTTGCATGTTGATAACTCTTGAACCAATAGGGTTTTCATTTTGGTTTTTTCAGCAAAGTTATTCCTATTATTCTGCCCAACAACTTGGCTGAACAAATATACATAAAAAATCGTTTCAAATTGTCTTAAAACCTTTAATAAGCCACATATGACTTGTCCGCTTTCAATTCTTCAAAGCAAATAATGTTACTCATACGCAATGCTGTTCGAATTTTTTCGTTTGACTTTAAGCAAGACTTTTTGTAAGACTGACTCGATAAGACCCACTGGAAGCAATTTTTTACATACTTATTTGTTCAGCAAAGTTGTTGACCAGAATAATAGAAAGAACTTATCCCAAAAAACCAAAATGAAAATCCTAATGGGTCAGGAGAAAATGAGTGCATATCTTGAGTAATTTTTGATATATCTTAAAAAAAAATGTTCTAAAATGTTCGGGTAAGTGGTAAAACAAGTGTCACCACAAGATTCCTCATAAAAAAATTAAGTGAAAAACGTTTACATTATCAAATACAGATAAAAAAGGGCTCCGTGCCTTAAAGTAAAATTATTCCCCCATTTTGAGGGTTCAATACTACACTTTGCGTCGGAGCCACACTTGCCAGCACATTTTGAAATATTCGCACGTACCTGTGATCCATGTTTAGCATTTTTATTATCAATAACAATATCCTGTTTGAAGTTGTGCCTTGCTGCGCTTCTTTCCGCGCTTGGACATCCACTCGGTCTTGAACTTCTGTTTTAGATTCCGCCTGTTCTTTGGCGTCTCCCTGATGAATAACTAAAAAGAATTGTTACTCATAAAAAATTTATTTATCGACCGGAATCGGAAAAGGGAGTTTTCATTTTTAACCCTTAACTGATAGATACACCTCAAAAAATTACACTAACAGTACATCTGGTACCAGCCACCACACCAACTTAAAAAACACAAATTTAGTTAAAAGTTAATGTTATTTTTTTTTTTAAGAAAATCTTAAATAAAGTTTTTTTCCTATTTAGAAAGAATGTTTTAATTATTTTGAATAACTGAATAGAATTGAATTGAATTTTGAATTCAATAATAAGAGCAATATGCCCTATTATTTTTTGTTGTGGTCCCACAGACCAGGCGTACCAGTTAAGATAGCAGACACAGACACCACTTTTTTGTTTTCTTACACTCATGAATATTGACGATTGATGAACAAATTTGCATTAAAAATATCCAAAATGTTCTTGAGCTTTATCTTAAAACCGAAAACTTTCCCGGGAGAAACATTATTCATGATAGGGCTGATTCTATCATGGCCAGCGTTGCCATATTCACAGTTTTAATTGTAAATTACAGTTTTTTGAACAGGCTTACATTTTTCTAAAATGATTCGTAGGTCAAATTACAGCTTTTTAAAATTTGAGATTTGAATTCAGAGGAAATCGACTGCAGAGAACAAAGCGTAAAATTTTATGTTGAACATAGAGTTCTTTTTAAGAACTGTTTTTATTTTGAAAATCTTAGCTATATATACAAACCTAATTACTAAAGATACGCTGACAGAAGGCCACCGGACAAGATAATTTAAATCTTAATTAAATGACCTATACGATAATAAATTGATAATAAAATTGAAAAAAAAAATAAAAAAAGTAAAAAATGTAAATAGAATTAGTAAATTGCCTTGCTTGGTGAAATAAATAAATATTATTGTTTGATCAGTTAATACGACCGTCATAAACACATATGCATACTTATCGTATTGTCCTTACAAGTGATAAGCAGCAACTATCTAAATTTTATGACTGTCTATATTTTATTGCTATCAATAAACACGACCTAAATGCACGCTTATCTCCTGTCCTTACAAGCGATAAGCAGCAACTGTTTTTAAGAAGGTTTACTGCAGTCGACATTCTTTGAACAGCAAAACCCATGTTCATGCTTGAATATTCTGCGGGGCGCCTAAAATACTTAGATATAGCAACCTTTTCCTTACAATTATACTCTTTCTTGCTGTATGCGTTGTACTTCTTCCTTATTGGAAATTAACGGTGATACAAACGGCTCTATTATCTTTTCGCCAATTTCCGCTATATTATTTGTCAAGGCTCTTGGTATTGATACTTAACCTCTATACGGATATCGTACGATGAACTGAATACAAGCGTATCCTGTCTTACTATGCAACCTGGTTCTAGTTCCAAAATTTCCTATATTTCCCATAGTTCCCACAACTGATGGTTATCATTGTTGAATTAAACACTTTAAACAGCCATGAGTTTGCTAGTTTCCTTGTTAAAGTTCTATCCACTAAAGAGATGCATGGATGTGTTTGCAAAACATTCGTTTGTTGTTCAAATGCCTATTCTATTCGACTCTCATTTCAAATTACAATGTTTTGAAAATACCATTCGGAAAGAGTAAAACGAATACAGAATAAATCGATGAAAGATTAAAACAAATATACAGTGCAACGAATATATATAATAAAACGAATACACAGTAGAGCTTTCAATCCCGGGATCCCGAACCAATTTCTAGTCTCGGACTCCCGGGATTCCAATCTCAAAATCACAAGAAACTATAAAAATGTTCAGCAACTATAAATGCAACTGCAATGTAAACTAGGTTTTTTTTTTATAGAAATCACACTGTTGTTTTTTTATTTTTCTATATACTTTGAAAGTCTATTTTTTAGTTTGTTTTGGTTGTGATCTTAACCGCCGATTTCTTCACCGAGTATTAGCACTAATCCGTGGATTAGACCAGTTCATGGTATTTAGTTTGCACACCAAATGCTTTAAAATGCCACATGATTAAGAAGCCAGTTTTTACTTTCGATTTGTTCAATATAGTTCAAATGAATGAGTTCCAACATGTGTGAAATCATATACGACTTTAAACAGTTAGTTGATCACAGCTTAATCACTCAAAGACTACTAAAGAGGAAATGTAGAAATTTCCGAAAAACTGTCTAGTCAGCTAAGTGATTGGCCGCATTCAGCGCAGACAACTGTTGTGAATTGTAATGGTAGCGCTACCTTAGTAAGCGATATTTTTCTATGAATGTGTTGCTACTCTTCACATCAGAAATTAGATTTAATTCAATTATATATAATTTTTGTGTAAATTTAATTCAATTGCAAAGGTTTCTCACTTAAATTTGCTTTTAAATTGTGTTCATGTAGCGTAGAATTTATTCGTTCGATAAAATGGCGTATGCTACCAGTATCTCGGTTCTGTAACTTTTCTCACCGAAGTTCTCACCAGATTTTCTCGCTTTGACGTCATTGTGACGTCGTACTCACTTGCACTTTCTCTGTAATAAAATGAAAAAATCGGTGGCTCGTCTCACTTGTTTCAATTCTACTTTTAAAGGAACTCGATATTCGAAGTGTTTCTGTAAACTAAAATATGCGACTCTATACAATATTGATACAATTAATAAAAAATTCATTCATTAATTTTTTAATGATACAATGAATACAATTAACGCGATATACAGAGAGAAAGAAGAACTTAATACCTTTCCAACAATAACAATTCCACGTAAATCTAATGAATAATGTGTCTTTTACAGCGTTTTAAAGAAAATGTGTTTTTAAAAATAGTAAAAAATTTAATTTTTGGTGGTCAATAAGAGTTATAATGAAACATAATTCTAAAAACTTTTTTATGTCAAAATGTTGGTATAAGTAAGAAATTTAATATTTTAGCAGATGTGGGTATGCGTTCTGTGAAAAATAAAAAGTTACAAGCAAAAAACATTTTTTTTTACCAAAAAGGACCTTCAGGCGAATCAAAACTGCTACGGCGGATTTTCTCCAATTTAAAAAAAAGTATGCTGAAATCATTTTAATGAGTTTCTATAGCTTTTGAGACCACTAACGGCGGAATCTAAACTTCGATCCGGTCTAATGTACATATGTACATATGTATCTGCAAACTAATAACAAAAAAAAAAATTGTCATTTAAAGCTTTGACTTAGTAAAGTATCTTGGGCTTACTTTAGACAAACGAATGACTTGGAAACCACACATCAAGGCCAAACGCACACAGTTGAACATGAAAAATCGAAAACTCTATTGGCTTCTAGGTCGACACTCGCAGCTTTCTCTCAATAACAAGGTGCGAATTTATAATGCCATTTTAAAGCCGGTTTGGACCTACGGAATACAATTATGGGGAACTGCCAGCAACTCAAATGTAGAAATTCTAGAGAGATACCAATCAAAAACTCTTAGGCTCTTAACAAACGCAGCGTGGTTTATATCCAACAAAACTATTAATAGAGACCTTAACGTCGTACCTGTAAAAGAAGAAATCAGCAGATTTAGCACCAAATATTTGCAAAGGCTCAGCGACCATTCAAATGTTCTGGCGATATCCTTATTGGATGACAGCGAAGAAACGAGAAGACTGAAGCGGAAGCATGTTTTAGATTTACCTTTTCTAAACTAAATCTTTACAACTAGTGCATAATACCTTGTCGTGTATTTCAATGGAAATGTACGACTTTATGTCAATTTAGCATAATCATCTTGTTTGCTTATTGTTTATTATAATAAACAGATTGCAAATATAAATAAACTAAAAAAAAAAAAAAAAAAAAAAAAAAAAAAAAAATTTAAAGCTTTTAAACAAAAAAAAAATAGATTTAAAGCAAATCTTTGGTCAATGTTGGCCAAATTTTTCGTCAAATCGTTGGTCAAACAACAATAGATCGTTTCTGTAACTATTGCAACAGTCATTTTTTTCTGACGTCACAGTATTTCATTCCAAAATACATACTTTTGCGAAAACTAGTGTTTCTGTAACTGTTAAGCGAGTAAATTGTGGTCCGTGATGAAAAGGATATGCAAGCAAGAGCGAACAGATGAAAGTAAAACGAATGGCAGAACACTTTGTGTACGTTATATCTGTGCTGCTTTCAGAAATTAATAAACTAAAAGCCTCAACAATAATACATTGCGCTTAATTTGCAATGCCTTTATTTTAATTTGGCTTTAAACCGTGGTTATCCGCATAGTTCACCAAATATCTTTTATTTTTCACCAATAGTCTTATAGTTTTATGGTGAAATATATCCTATACAAAACCGCAGTTTAGGACAAAATTTTGTAAAGCAAATTTACATTATTGTTACTTAAGAAGTTATATTGTTGGTAAAAGATTAACCAAATCCTTCCTCTTTACATTTTGTGCAGCTGCTAACATTATTGGTGCTCCAGTAAAATAACTCACAACAAGCAAATATTTTTCTCACCAAGTAAAAACATAGTTATAACATCACTCGATTCGAGTCGCATATTTCAGCTTACAGAAACAGTTCGGCTATCGAATTCCTTCGAAAGTAGAATTGAGACATTTGAATAAAATTCACCGATTTATCTCATTTTATTACAGAAACAGTGCAAGTGAGAATGACGTCAAAGTGAGAAAATCCGATGAGAACTGCGATGAAAAAAGTTATAGAACCGAGCTGCAGAACAACATGAAATTTTATGGAATTTTTGAAGATGTATAAAATTTTTGAATTTTTTTGATATATGTATTTTGAAATATCAAAATAAAAAAAAGAGCCGCACTTTACTTAACAAAGAGCCGCATGTTGCTCAATAAGCCGCATTTGCCCACCGTTGATATATAATAAAGTGTGGTAAAAATTAATATTAAGCTTTAATCTTTTTAAATAAGCACTAAACTACTGAAACATTAAAAAAATGCCTGATTTTGTGTAGTGTTTATAATACTATGGCGGGGTACTATAGTGGCAGATTTTTTTTTTCAAAAACGATACAAATAAAAAAAAATACAATCTCCATTTCTTTTTTCATCAAATACTTGCTATAGTAATTTTCCCATTATCATAACAAAATAAAAGTCGACTCGAAAATTAGTTTTTTGACAAGATATTGTATTAAAAAAACTGTAAAAAATGCTTATACTAAATTTAGAGTTGCCTTTTATTTTGTTTATGATAATGGGCTATTGTATTTCGAATTGTACTCGTTTTATCCGATTTCACAGAGAGTATATTAATCAGAGGTCTCAGTTTGGAGTTTACTCAAATTATATTGCACAAGCGTCCGGAGAAGAGAAGAAGAAAAAAACAAAAAGATTTCTGCTTTTGCTTCTGCTTAGAGGCGATTACATTGCAAAAATAAGAAACATAGTATTGTGTTCTTGAATCTTATATCCTATCTCCAGATATTTCAATTTGTTCTTGCGTATCGGGATTCGTTATAGACGTATATCTTTCCAGCGTGCCCAGTTGTCCTTCCATTAAGATTTCGTTTATGATTCTGTCTGCGTACAAACGTTGCAGCGGTTCCATTTTCTTCAATTTCGTTGCATATGTTTTGGCCATGAGAAGGTATTCATCTTCTTCCTTATCCATATGCTTTATCGCATAGGCGAGTATATCTTCTGTTGCAGATTTCGGTGAGTGAACAATTTGAGTTTTTTCAGAAGCAGCTGTTAAGGGCCTTTTTCGCTTTAAAGGCATTTCCGATTTCACGCTAACATATTCGTAGCTTGGAGGTGATGATTCATAATTAATATCATTGCTACAGACGCTTTCCTGCAAAGAAAATCATTTTAGGAATATTTTGCGAACAAAAAAATTATATTTATAAAAGAGTGTGGAACAATTGATAAATTCCACTTTTGGAAAAAACTGAGTTAACGATTGAATATGATTACCAGGGCTAGGATTTCGATGACATGTCATCTTTTTTCTGCTGCTTCTAAGACATTTCCTGCTTATTTAAAACGTCCATTTATGTTTCCTAAATTCCATATATGAAAAGTTTTTAGGACATTTTTTCGTCAGTTTTTAGTTTTCAGGTCATTTTTACTAGATTTAGGACATTTTTTGGTAATTTTTAGAGATTTTTAAGTTAATTTATTGTCATTTTTGAAAGTTTTTAGTTTTTAGAGCATTTTTCTGTTTTTTAGGTCATTCCAGCGTAATTTTTAAATAATTTTTTTGTTGTTTTTTTTCGTACTAAAAAATGTCAAAATGCAAATTTTTAAACATATTCCCTTAACACTAGACTCCCTTCAATCAAAAACATTATCTCTCGACAAAGGAGTAGCTTTGTTTATAGACTTCGATGAAAAAAAAGCTCTGCGTGTGGTGAAACTGACGAAAGGGTATGTAGAAAAAGGAAACAAGTGTTAGATAAAAACTCAAATTTAAATTTAGTAATGTTTTATTTTTAAGGCTTACTTTTTTGTTTATCTTTTATGCAATTGTTTGCGTTTTTTTTTTTTTGGGTAATTTTTGTCAGTTTTTTAGGTAATTTTCTGCAGTTTTTAAATCATTTTTGACATTTTTTTAGGTAATTTTTTGCAGGTTTTTAGGTCATCAAAATCCGAGCCCTGATGATTACCCTTATTGAATGCCACAAAAAACAGCTCTCAAAGTTTTCTAATGTCTAATACTACTTTCAGAGTTATTTGGTATTAAAAATCAGCGTACAGTTCACGTTATTGCAAATTAGCTTTGTCGTGAGAGCCACTGTGTTGAATGTCAAAAAATTTGTTGTATGTCAAATATTTTCAACTAAATACATGTGAAAGTTGTTTGTTTTGATATCGAAAGGTATACCATTAAAAATAAAAGAAATATGGAATCCATGGAGACACCAATTCTAGCGGACCATGTGGCCAAAACCTAATTTTGAAAGATGTTTGAAAATCTTTTTAGTTCAGATACCTATTAAAGATAGATAAATAAAAAAACTGCGATGTCAATTTTTTTATTGAGTTTTGTAACCTGATAGTTCAACAAAAATTTTAACAAAAAAAAATAGTCAAATTTTGAGCAAAAAATTACAACAAACACATAGAAATTTTAAAAATACTAGGTAACAATTGTCACTTTGCCAGAATACGGCGGTTAGTCTTCTTAAAATGACACATTAATTAGATTTTCAAGGTTTTTCTTTGCACTTTGAGCAGAACACCACTATTTCTTTTTCCCGGAATGAATATTTTTCAAGTTGATTGCTTAACACACACTTTCGCTTCGACATTTCGTTAAGTATAAAAAATGAGTGGCACAACCACTTTTAAGAGGGTCGCAAAAAAGGGAAAATGTATTAAGACAAACTTTTGACTTCCCAAAAGTTCGAGTTTGGAGTAGAGCAAGAAACGAGCAATAAAGGAGATCTCCTTTAATACTCCATTTGGAGCAATAAAGAAAATTTTTTATACATTCAAGAAAGCAATGTACGATTCCTCCTTTATTGATACATTTGGAGCTATAAAGGAGTGTTTATTAACATTTAAATTTTCTGTCCTGGTAGACCATTCTGTGGAAATGCCTATATGAAAAATATATTAGTTGTATTGCTCCTTTATTACTCACTAAATAACTTAAAAAGAATGCTCCATTTATCCTCCTTTCAGTGTTTTCAACTTAGACGGTTTTTTCCTAAACTTAGGGGGGGGGGGAAGTTAAATGGGATTTTTTAAGGTTTTATATTTTTAGGGGTTTTTTAGAGACTTTTTGATATTTTTAAGCATAGGATAATCCAATTTACTACGAAATTTTTGAATTTATTCTGATTTTGCTATGCATTTACTCCTCAATTTTTTCCTCTCTTCGTTACCATAGTGTAAAAAACCAAGGTGAACTTGACGTCTAAATATTATGCTACTATTAAACTGGTTATATGTTAATTGGCCAATAAGGCTTTTGTATTACAATGAAATAAATAAATAGATAAATAGATAAATAGATAAATAAATAAAATAAATAAAGATGTAAAACTTGTGAAAGAGATAGACAAGGTGATTTTGAATGATTTGACAACTCAAGTATTTGATTTTTACAACAAAATTTTAAAATCGCGTTCACCTGGTTTTGAATAAAAACCGTAGAAACCGATTATTGTTTTGTAAATATTATATCGTTTATAACTAAAGATTATAAAAAAATAATAATTGATTTTTTTTGGGGGGGCTTTCCAAGTAATTTTGGCGATTTTAGGGATTTTTGAATAAAGCTTTAGGGATAAATATTTTTGGGAGTTGGTAACACTGCATCCTTAACTTATTACTTTGGAGAAAAAAGCCAATACTCTTTTATTGCTAATTTGGGAGGGCAGGGAGAGTACTCCTTCATTGCTAGCAAAGGAGTACTCTACGATTTATTACTAAAAAAGGTATGAATAATACACAAAGTGGATTAAATTGCAAACATGGGAAAAAAAAATAAAGAAATAACAGGACAAAATAATAAAAAGCAGGATTTTGAGCCCGTTACACAGATATCAGGACTTTGCTCGAAAAACAGGACTGTCCTGCGAAATACAAGACGGATTCGAGCATTATGTATGAGACATCAATTTGAGAAATAAACTATTTAACGAATCTAGTCATCACTAAAAGTTTGACTTCACTGCCCAGCATATTCAACGTAAGTATGCAAACGTAGTTACCCAAAAATTATGTAGCCGATAACCGTGATTATGTTATATAATTAATTGGTATTAAAATTTTAAAAAATTGTCAAACAAAAAATTATATTTGGCATTTTTTACTTTTAGCAAAAATTAATTTTGTTCACTTTTTTTGTGGAACAAATATATTTAGGGCTTATTCCAAATCTGAAAAAAATAAATGGCCGCTCTCAACTGGTCTTGAAATTATAGGGGTCCAAAGTTCTAAAAATTGGCCTGAAAAACTAGTAATTTTTTATATTTTCCTACAAAACTAGTTATTATGGGTACTGAAAGAAAGGTTATGCTCTTACCTATTCAATGAGTCATCTATCTCAAACATCCTTTAACGAATATATATACTGTTATATCTCCAAAAGTAATGCATGGATTTTCAAGATAGATGGCTCGTTGAATAGGTAAGAGCATAACCTTTCTTTCAGTACCCATAATAACTCGTTTTGTAGGAAAATAAATTGTAAGTTTTTCAGGCCAATTTTTACAACTTTGGACCCCTATAACTTCTCAACGAATTAAGATCGGCCCTTAAATTTTTCAATATTAACTTTTTAGCTCCAAATACACATTTAAAAAATAAATAAAAAAGGCCATTTTTGCTGAAGGTGAAATGTTCCAAAACCAAAACCAATAGTGTTGATGATTGTTTATTATGCAATTGGTTATTTGTTTTTCTTCTACACATACTTTCTTCTATTCTCATAAAATACCTTTGTCTTATATCAATTATCATAATCACAAAATTATTTTGAACATTGAGACAAATTTTCAACAATCGTAAATTCGTTATATTCCTTCTCTATCAATGTTTTTTAAACGCATTGATTGATGAACAAAACCATGCAATTCCAATTATACTAACCTTATCCAATTCATTATCATCAGTATTACTTTTGACATTACTTTCATCCTCAGTTAAGAAAAGAAATTGATCAAAATACCATAGAGATGGCATGTAATCATCCTCTTCGTCAGTATATCTTTCTGAAAGCTTTGCATTTTGAATCTTATACAGCTCTTTTCGAAAATTGGAACGCAGGCAATTTATCTTTTTTACCACAGATTCCCGCGTTGCATTTGATTCAATAACTTTGAGTTTTTCAACGAGCCTATCGTAACACTTGGTTTTCTTGGAGCGGTTTTTGTAGTCCTTATGTTTCCTATCCCATAATTCTGGAAAACTTCTGTAAGTTTTGATGAAATCCAAAAGTGCATCTCGTCGTTTTTTGTCCATTACTTCTGTGGCTGTGTTTAATTGAAATAATTGAATTTTCAAAGTGGAAAAACAAGAGTTAATTCGGTGCTAGAGTTATAGAAACTCACTAACGTTTCACCTCACCTGTGTCATTGTTAGATGAAGTATCTAACGGGTTGGCCAACAACGAGGAAGTAGGTCTTTCTCCCAGCATATTTTCAAGCTCATCGTAATATTCAAATATTGCTTCGCCAGTCTCACTACGATTGTTTGTTTTCCTCGCGGCCATGTAATTTTTTTTCAAGTTCTTCCATTTGTTTTCTATATGTAGTCCATTTTTATCTACTATGTTTATTTTCTTAAACTCTCTTTCAACAATTTTATATATATCACTTCTTCTATACTTCTTTCCATCCATCATATCTAAGATTTTGTTTTCTTTAAATATTTCAAGTAAAAGTAAAGTCTCGTCGACATTCCAAAAAACTCGGCTTCCACTCATTTTATTATATTTTCATAAAATATTACGTTTATATGCTGAGTTAACTCGTGTCTAGGATTTGCGTCAAGCTCAGAAAATGGCGTAGCCAAACTCTATTTCGCCAGAACTGTTTCCATTACACTGTTTACATTAGTCAAGAACTGAAGGCAATTTTGTTTACCTTCTCTTCTGTGTACAAAATTTGTGATAAAATCACCACTTTTCACAGAAATAAAAGATAAGGAAATGGTGTTCTCCTCATACACACTATGACCCCTTTTACATTGATCAAGACTTGAAGTCAAGTTTTTTTGACGATCTCTTTTGAACTTGACGGAAGCTTTCACATTGGTCAAGACTTGAATTCAAGTTCTTGTCTTCTTTCCTTGTTTTCTAAAAATAAAACGAGATAGGTAGCAAACAAATGAATTATAGTTTATAGAAATTTGCAAACTGAATTTTATTTTTTTACCACAATGGAAGTTAACAAAATGTTTTTGCTTAAAAATTTAATGCAAAATTAAATTAAATTAAATGCAAAAAAAATTTAATGCAACCAAAGTCCAACAAACTCACATTGATATGCGAAAAATAAAATAAAAAGCACTGTCAACAACGCGAAAATAAAAGGAATACGAAAAATTGCCGGTAGACCTCTTTCAGATTGTTCAAAAATTGAATTCAATTTTCATAGTTTGTAGGTCCCCTTTCACATTGTTCAAGAATTGAATTCAATTTTTTTTACGTTCTATTTTGGACTTGACGAAAGCTTTCACATTTGTCAAGAATTGCATTCAATTGTTTGTCATCTATGCTTGCTTTCTTAAAAACAAAAGCGATTGCATCAACAGCTTAAAATTGTTCGTAAAACATTAATTATAATTCATAAGCGATGGTTATTATGAATGCTTATTATAAATAAATATCGAAAATAATTCAACAAAATAACTTGTTTTAAAGTTTCAGTACATCAAACGCACGCCAATACACAAAAAGAAAATGAAGCAATCTGCAAAAAATGAGAAAAGCACAAAAGGAACACGAAAAAGTTGACGGTACAGAGACACCGGTACCGTCAACTTTTTCTCCCTTTCGTCGCTTCCGATTTGCGGCAAATTATCTACAAACTCTGAAACTTGACTTCAAGTCTTGATCAATATAACAGGGGTCTATACGCGTATACATGGTAAAATTCGACAAGGTAGTGTTAGGCCGGAGAGACAGTGACCGACACTGTCAAAACGAAGTTGACATTTCATACAAAATCTGCAACCAATGAGAATGCAATATGAAAGCAAAAATACCAAAATGGCTGAGTTTGACTGTTATGATCACTAAAGGCTTGATTACCCAAGCGTAAGGTAACGTAGCGCGACATTGCTAATTGTCAAGCTAAAATCTGTTTAATAATAAATGTGTACAAGTCGTTATCGAAATCGTAACGTGGCGTGACGCAGCGTAGAAGTCTGTAGAAAATAGATTTCTACGCAACGTTACGATTTTTGACAGTTCGACAGCTGTGGGACAAGGGAAAAATTTTGTTTAACTTCATAAAATTGTAAAGTTTAATACTAAATATATAAGAAAGGATGCAGTCTTTTATTGAAGAGGAGAAGTTAGTAAGCTTATAGCCGAACAAAAAAATTGTTGCCCGCTATCATGGCACAATTACTGACAAGGTAGTAGCGTAGACTGGTTTTTTTCTCACGAGCGGCGATGGGTAGTTGACAAAATAAGCTGTTCATGCAATAAATCAAAGAAATGTGAAAAAATAAGCAACGACTTAAACATATTCCCGGTTTATACTCGTCAAGACTTGACGTTCAAGTTTTGCATATTCTCTTTTAAACTTGACGATTCAATTTACAATCGTCAACATTGGCGTCGGAAGCGGGGGGTAAGGGGGGCAGTTGCCCCCGCACTTTTTTAGCTAGATAAACAATTTAAAAGGAAAAGTTATTCAAAATATCAATTTTTTTACAACGATAATATTTTTGTATTATATATTTTCCTCTTTTTTCTCTCTTCTTCATGTTTCATGTAAAGAAGTTTTGGTGAACTTTTTTTGCACCACCATTTGTACTGCCCCCCATTTGTACTGCCCCCCCAGATGAAATTCGCTTCCGACGCGCTTGATCGTCAAGAGTTGACGGTCAATTGTTTCTTTCACTCCTCCCTTTTCCTTCACAAGTTTGTACTGATGACGCCGAAATAAAATTGAAAATAGCGGGACAACGAACGAACACAAAACGAATTGCCCAAGAATTGACGGTACGGTCAATTTTTTTCTTTCCCTTTTGTTACGATTCCCGCACCACCGAACGCAAGACTTGACCGTCAAGTCTTGACGAGCATAAACCGGGACATAGCTAGTCAATCGCAGCAAACTAAAAACATTCCAATAAACTTCGCGAGCAAATATAATGAATCAAAGAAAAGTATAAAAAAAGTATATATATATGCGCAAAGACATAAGCACATAGCTAGTCAACAGCAGCAAACTGCAACTCCTTTAGCTGTTTTTGACAACTACCAATCGCCAAAAAACTGTCACGGCTACCTTGTACCAATTATACCATGCCCGCTATTTGTGAGCAAGAACTTCTGCTTCATGAGCGCATTCCTTATTTAGGGTGGCAAGGGCCTATTGTCGCTTATCCCTGGTTGTCGTACCAGATGTGGCACCCGGCTCCGCTAGCTCATTGGTGTCAGGGAGGGTAATAAATTCGACCCAGCCACATCTGGTCGAGGGAGCACAATAACCGGAAAATCGAAAACCATTATCTACACCTAACGACCAAGACAGATGTTTTGTCTTGCAGCGCACCCACCCAACCGTGAGACCGACCAGTATTTCCAGCCTCCCAAACGAAATAAAAACATGGCTTCGTTCACGACATTTTTTTTTTTCACTTACCCTATATCCACCCTTCAGGAACCCCCAAAATCAATATTTAGTACGCCATCAAATTTCCTTAATATATCTTCATTTAGAAATAATTTTATTTGTTAACATTTTCCAATATTACTTAACACATTAACACATTAATAGTAAAAACTACTGCTATTGAATTTCAAAAACTATAAAAAATATATTCATTTAAGGCTATCAACCCGTTTCACTACAACCAAAAACTTTTTTAAATATATTGGTAACAACGAATTTTTATTTTTTTTTTTTTTTTTTTTTGCCGTAACTTGAGAGAGCTCTCTAAAGTGGAAGTACACTTTCAATTGAAAAGCCTTTAATCGCGCTGCCGTAGTGAATCTGGGCTTAACATAATTATTTAAAAAAAAAATAAATTTAATAATCTTAATATTAAACTTAACCAACTGTTCCCAACAAATTCAAATTACTTAATTATTTATCTTTGTTTTTTTGCTATTCTAAGTATTTTTTTTTTCCTAGCTTTTCATCATTTCTTTGCAGATTTTTTTTTTTTTTTTTTATTTCTTCTAATCTTGCTAATATCGTTACTTTTAATTCTATTTTTAGATTTTTTTTGATTTCTTAAAAATTTTCTAATTTCTTACATTTCTTTTCTTTCCAGATTTTGGCTTTTTATTTTGATTTCTTATAAGTTTTCTAATTATGCTTATTTTAATTTTCCTTTCAGGATTTTGGCCCTCTTCGAATTTTTTTTTTTTTATAAGTTTTCTAATTATTCTTATTTTTAATTTTATTTCCAGATTTTTGGTCTCCCATTTCCGAGGTTCGACAGAAATGACATATTTTAATAAAATATATATATAAAAAATATGGTAAAAAAAAATATGAAATATAATCCTTAATATACATGCAAAGAAAAGAACGCAAGGGATTTTTAATTTCAGGGATAAAGTTATATGTTTTATCTAGCTACAATATCATTTAATCTTTCATTATAGCTTTCGACTTATCTGTTTCCGGTTCCCCTGGCATGTCCGGTCCGTATACAATTTCTGTCTCAGCAGTTTAATTTCGTCTCCTTTTGTTGTGTACCAATGTATCTTTCCTTCCTAATTTTAATTTTTGTAAAAAAAAACTATAAGTCTAAGGATGACTAAACTTTGGAAACTCACCTTGTCCCTTGCGTTTAAATTGTGTGTGTGTGTAGCCTTTTTGGTTTATTTTCCTTCCTTCTTCTCTTATGAATCTCGGATTGATCCGGCTACTATTATGTGTGATAGCTTCAATTGAGGATTCTAGCTGGTTGAAGGGTGAATTTACAAACAAAAACTTTCACAATACCAAAACTTTGTAGTTACCACTTGCACTTTTATTTTATTTTTTTTATTTTTTTTTTTACCGAACACTAATTTAAAATATTTTAAGACAAAACATAAACTTCATCTACTGCTGCACTTGGTTTTGCTGCTATGTTTCACTGCTGGATTGGTTGGTCAACTGAAATTCAAGCCTCAGCTCGGCTTTCGTTTGACCAACTTATTGTTTTTCTCATTTCCCAAAGAAACTAACTCAACTAATACAATCTTATATTGTATACATTGGGGTCATTGACTATATTGGACTAAGCACATTCTTATCCTGCACCCATCTACCTTCAATTTGTCTCCCTTACCCTAATGATTTTATTTCAGAAAATATGGTCTAGAATTGGAGCGGTATTTGGGTTCATTGGCCTAAACTTCCGTTTTGGTCATTGCCAAGGCCATAATTTTCGTGGTTTCAGTGTCTGAACTTGGCTTGACTACCAGGCGAACATAAAACCATAGGCAGTGACACAGCTCTATATATGTCACCACCCATACACACAGTCACGTAAAGCAAATGCAGATCTTTAGTAAGGGCAAACACCTTTTCTTAAATGTCAGTCAACTATATATTTTTGAGGTCCACATTCCTGCGCATCTTAAACTGTTTTTACTAAGGTTTTATTTAAGGATGCCACCTACTAACACCAATTATCATATTCGAGGTATTCACGAAAACACCACTGCCCACGTCTGGTACTGCCCTGACTCGTAAATAACCATGACTATAAGTATTGTGAGCACGCACGCAACAGGCCTTATTTTTTTCATATAAGGACTCCTCAAACGGAACTACATGTCCATCCAACCTGTCATCACACACGGACATGTCCGATGGAAGAAAAATTTTCCATCCAACATGTAGTTCCATTTGTGTGCGTGGCCATCCAACTTAGTGTATTTTTTAATTTGATGACAATTTTTCAGAGGAGCACATCTCGTGGCAAAATTGCCAAACGTAACAAATGTTATATTTTGACAGAAATTTTTTTATCTTTACCTAAAATCGTGGTGGCTTGGAATATTTAAAGTGAAAAATATAAAAATAAATGTACAAAATAATAATTTTATTCAATGTGAACTCTTCGGGAGCTAAAAAATAATGAAGTCCATCCGACATGTGTGATGTGTGTAAGGGCCACGAAAAAAGTGCCGTTACTTTATCGAATTTTTTTTTTGAGGGCCCTATTGGGATAAGCTTTAACAGTTATTTATTTTTTTACAACTTCTTCGAATACTTGACATGAAATTAAAGTGGATTAGCACTCTAAGTTAAGAACCTATAACTAGGTATTTTTATATAAAAAAACTAATGGAAAGCCGACATTTCGGAAAAAACTACACGAAAATATTTATTTTAAAGGAGTTTAATTTGGTATGTATATTAGTTGTTTTTTTCAATAAAATTTAAAAAAATTTCTTGTACCTAAGACTGAAATTCTTAAAATAATCAAAAAATAATCAAAACTAATCTCCAAAAGTAATCGGATTATTTTTTTGATTACTTTTGATTCTTTTTGATTATTTTGCGTAATCTTAAGTAATCGTTATTATATTTTGATTATTTGTAACCGTAATATTTTGATTACTGAACTAAACAGAAAAGAATCGTACTTAATCAATTATTTTTCCTATTAGAAAAAAAGAATCGAATAAGTAATGATTACAACGAGTAATCATAACTTAACAGTTGTGCGTCATATAATACAACAAATATCATTTATTGTCTTGCAATTGTTAAGCCCACCCATGATAGAAGAATACAGGTATATGCACTAGATGAGAGCATACTGCCGGAATTGTCAAAACGAAGCAAAACTTTTTCTTCATTTTCTTTTGTTTCCATTCGCTAAATTTGACAAACATGGCACTATGGAAAGAGAGCACAGTCAGCGCTGCATATACCTCTATCCTTCTACCATGAGCCCACCTACGTCACGCTAGACAATTTGCTTGAAGTTGACAAAAATTTGACAACTAATACATGTTTAAACAATTTTTATAACAATTGTAACGTGTAGACGCAGCGTTAATAGTATTAAATAGTGTAAGCAACGCCTAAAGTGAGCTGATAGCACTGTCATTACATGAAAGGGATAGGAAAAATGTTCAATATCAGAAGAAATGAGATATAGTCAACAAATATTTTAATTCTGAATTACACAAATGCGAAACAGAGAACACAATATACCTCAGAACATTTTCGCAACTCATATCTTGCGCTAAAATGCTCATGAAACAATAAAAAAAAGAAATAGCATATTGATGAAAACTAGTCGATTGGTTCAGCGAAGGGACGAGCAGAGCAGCAGATGCAGATAGAAATTCGTGTGTGTGTATAGAAGGAGCAGACGAGAAAAATTTTGTAAATTTCATAAGTTAAGCATTTTAAAATATAAATAATTAATTATAATCAAGTTGTAAGAGTTTTTAAATGTAAAAATACGATACATAGTGTAACGAGAAAATGTTTGTATAAAAAGTAAATAAATAACTTTTGTAAATTTCAAAACGGAAGGAAGGAAAGGTTTGCATCAATCAATCTTAACGCATGAAAGTAAAAGAATTGTATATAAAAAAACAGATCAAAATAATTTTTTCACCATTCCAAATAAATTGGCAATAAGTAAAGAAGGCAAGTCAAAGAAATTTTGTTTGAAGTAGCAAAAAGTTTTCCATTTTCGGGTTTTCAATAAGCAGGAAAGAAATTTTAGTCAGGAAGCCATTGTTGGGTTGTAGAGCGAAAGAGGCAGAAAAAGGTGCTCCAGAGCGCATCCAGAGACTTCTGCGTGCGGCGCAACAAAAATAAAACCATACAGGCAGTCGTGCGTGTGTTTGTGTAAACTATATCCTAAAAACAAGCGCAGAATTCTGACTCTGAACCAAAGATTTGTTAAAACTGCAAATAATGTAAAGAAAACAAAAAAGACTGAAATACATGGCATAAATTAAGAAAAATAAAAAGAAAAGACATTACAAGCCAAAGTGGAGAATAAAGTGTACGAATAGCAGACAAAAAGTAAGCCGATTAAAAAGCCGCAAGCAAGACGTTACAACATCGCAAAAGTCGCAGAAAAAAGTACGAAAAATCCAGGGCAGTAAAATACAGAAAAACAGCGCGCGCCGCCGCCGGTTGAAGTTCACCAAAAGAAAAAAAAAACAGTAATAAGATTGCATAAAATAGTAACTATTTTCAATTTGTAATAAAATTGTCATATAAACATTTTAATAACAAGAAGTGTGGCAATCTTCTTTAGCGCCACTAAATTTACTTCGTCCTGCTGCCCGGTGCGTAATCTATGATGAAATTTATTAATCATTAATCGTTTAAATTAATCGATATCTTTTATCAAAAGTTTGTCAACTTTAAAATTCATGTTTTTTTCTTTTATATTTTTTTGCAGTTAAACAAATTTTTTGTTTTTGCTATTTGACATTAGTTAATACAAACATCTCTCATTTTTAAACAAATGCAAAATAGCGCATTCTAAATAATTCATTTGCATAGTTGTCTCTGTTCAATCAATGGCTCGACATGTTTTTTCACTCAAGCTACTATTACTTCAGTTCATTCACTCCTGCTTGAACAACACAAACAAAAAGTAGTTTTGTGCATCTGATTTCTCAATCAAGCAGCAGCTGTGCCCTCTTTTGCACACATAGAGCTGTCGATGCCCTGTGCTAAAGCTAGAAGTAGACTACTGCTACAATTAATTTTGTTCTTATACTTGCCTTCTTTTTCACAACTCGCTAGTTTTTTTGGTGGTGTGCATAAATTTTCACTGTTCGATTCGCCGCCGCGACGAATCATCGACACAAAGCAAAATTGGAAAAGCTAATGCTAAGCCAAGAAATAACGTCGGAATAGCATAAGCAACGAAAAAGTGATTTTTGTATATTAAAAAGTCAATAAAAAATAATTCTTTGCATATTAAAGATAAATTAAACTGAAATACTTAAAGTTTATGTAAAAAAATATAAAGGAAGCTGTTCCAAAAGCAGTGAATAAAGTGACTGAAAAGGAAAAAAAAGGAGAAAAAACCGCATATCTCAGCAGCATTTGCTGTGTTTGTGTTCTTCGGTGTTCGCCCGTTTGTACGTACATATATTTGTCCGTTCGTTCGTTCGTTCTCGCTCTTAATATTCACATCTTGATTATTCCGTGTAAATAAAATTTAAAATAACAAAACAAGCAGAAACAAAAAATGCAAAAAAAAAAATTTATACCGTAAAAACTCTGCCCAAAATCTGTATTGAAAATATCGTATTGAATTGTATATAAGAGATGCATATGCATTTAAATTATTTCAGTGAAAAATAAGACTAGAAAAAAAAGAAAAAACGTGCTAATTCCGCAGTCGCCCGAAAAAAACAATTCAGCGACATCAAACTGTCAGAAATAGGTAAAAATCAATTACATACTTTTTATCGTATGCGAGCATCTCATACAATTTCCAATGCAATGTTTATTCTAAATTCCTTTATTAGCTCTTGTCGTTACATTCTTGTTGTCAGTTTCTTTTTGGTATCTCATTATATTTAAAATGTTCCCCATTTGGCTTGGACGTTGTTTCTTTGTTATTTCTGTTTTCTTGCATTTTCCTCAATATATCGTGCAATTTATTTATGCTTCCCTTTAATTTTTTCAACATATCCATGATTATTTACTGCTACATGTGCTTGTTTTTTTTTCTTTTACAATACATTCCTGCATATGTATGCACATATGTCATATATGCCAACCAGTGTTGCCAAATGCAAAAAAAAAAAAATTTTCAGAAAACTATTTTTTGACATAAACACTAACTTAAAATATTTTTAAACCATGATTTGTGTGTTTTACAATGTTGACTAAAGATTTTGGAATATTTTACCTTTAGCTAAAATTAAAGTTTTTCACTTTTTTTTTGTGAAACATATGTGTTAAGGCCTTCTAATTCCAAATCTTAAAAAATTAATGGTCGCTCTCATCTGGTTTAGAAATTAAAGGGGCACGGCTGCCACCTTTGTGGGAAAAAATTCCATTTGTGGTTATTTGCAATTGCCGTGGGAAATGGGAATTCCCATGGGATTTTTTAATTCCGTGTGTTTTTTTAATTCACGTGGGATTTTTTGTTTTGTGGGATTTTTCTTGTTTTGAAAGATTTAGTTTTATTTTTCATTTAAAATATATATAAATCATACACAGAAAAGTGTACATTTTTCATATTTTGTTTATTGTCAAAATCGTCTCAACACATCTATATGATTTTCGCAACGAATTCGTTAAGATTTCGGTTACTTTGGTTTGGTGGGAAGTTCTTTCACTCTTTAAATAATTACATGTATTGGGAAAATGTGTTTTAGTGATTTATTTTTTATTTTTTTATCAATATACAAAATTGATATATCTTAAAACTGATTTGTGATTGGCCCTTATTACGAGTTGCTTTCGAAGTAATCTTCGCTGGTTATCGAACAACGAGTATCGAACGCCAAACACTGTCTAAATGTTCGTTGTTCATCGAATTTTCAGTCAAATAGAATTTTACTTTTGATTCGACGCGTGCTGAGCAATAACTGTTAAAAAGATAAGAATTTCGTGATTGTGTTTTGCTTTTTAAAAAATAAAAACTAATTTGGAAATCGTTTTTTAAACTTTATATAGGTTTAAGGTGGATTAAACAAATATTTTTTATTGAATATTATTACTTAAAGACTTATTAAAGAACAGACGACGAAATATACTAGTTATTTTTAATTTTTTGTTTCATTTTTGACAATTTGCTAATTCTGTATTATTTACTGTGGTAATTTTTAATAGAAGAGAGGTTTTTGAGATTTTTTGTAGATTTTTTTCAATACAAATGGGATTTATTATTGTTTTTTTTAAATACAAATGGGATTTTTCGTGGTTTTCTTTTATTTGCGTGGGATTTTCGTGGTTATTTTAAATGTTCGTGGGATTTTTTGTGTTTTTTTTAATTGCGATGGGAACTTTTTTAAATTTTCTACCATGGGAATTTTTGTGGTTATTAATTTTTGCTATTGTGGGAAAAAGGTTTTTCGTGGGAATTTGAGGTGGCAACCGTGTATAGGGATCCAAAGTTGAAAAATGGGCTAAAAAACTTGCTATATCTTTGCTATATATAAACAAAACTAAGCAAAATGGGTATTAAAAGAAGGGCTATTTTATTACCTATTCAATAAGCTATTAACTATAATCCGTTAATTACTTTTTAAGGTATAACTCTTGTTATGTACCAACTATTTTGCATCAAAATTTAAGATGCATTTCAGATTCAAATAAAAACGACAATAATTAATTCCATGAATTCGAATGTAAAAACGACAAATATTAATTCCATGAATTTGAATGTAAAAAATGAAGGATAATTTAAAAGAAGAAAAATTGTTACTAAAAATCGCGGCGATTGTTTTTTGGTAATGAACAAAAAAAAAAAAAAATATTGGGCCGAACAAAAAATCGATTACTCAACTAGTTATCGATTTTTTAGTTTTTTTATTTTTTGCTAAAAGATCTAAAAAAACACCCATTTCTTTGACATTATCCAATGGATCTAAAAGATTGAAAGATCTTGAATGAAGAAGATGTCATTTGCAAGATAATTAAATCGCCTTTTCAATGATATTCTATACTTATATCTTCTACTAAATTTGCATTATTAAGGTACTAAATTTATATTTTATTTTTAAAGCTTACAGTTGAACCTTTCATTCGATATATTAATATATTCTTTACAATATACACTATGTTAAATAAAATTAATAAAAATTGCTTTTTGCTATTGCATTGTTCAAAACTGTTAAACTAAAAATTTCAAATTTTTCCGCTGGCTAGAAAATCCTATTCATTCATATAAATATTACAGCTACAATGTTACCTTAAGAACAGTTATTTATTATAATGGTGATATAAGAAAATATGGAATAAGAATGCAAAAAACTAAGGTAAATATGCTTGTATTAACAACTTGTATTAACAACAAAGGGCAAATCATTTAATCGTAAAAAACACATAAAAAATCAAATCACCAAACGAAAGATAAATTTTCAGGCTTCAATTTATTATCTTTAGTAATAACGGTAGTTTTTGAGAAAATAACTGTTTTACATAAGCAAATATTTTACTTTTGCATACAAATAGCTATAAAATATTAAATACTCAACGGATTTTATTCATTTACAATTAATATTAAAGCTTTATGTATTACCTTTTAAATAACACCTTAATCAGCAATATTGGCTATAAACTAGAAAAATATAGATTGTTTTCTTAAAACGTCTAAAAAATTGTTTTCCTAAAAAAAACCAAAAAAAAAAAACTATTAATCGGCCATTCTTTTATTTTGTTAAAGACCTTCCTGGACTCATTGTCAAATTGCTGCGCATCGGAAATCGTAATCTCCCCGATTTTTAAATAAAATATAATTAAATATTTAAAAAAAGTAAGAAAGAGTTTCTATGAAAAAAGACTTGGGTGTTCTGCTTGATTCTAGACTTAATTTCAAAGACCATATTGACTTAATTATTTCTAAAGCTAATTCGATGTTGGGATTTTTAAAAAGAAACTCGAAAGATTTTTCTGATCCTTACGCTCTTAAAACCCTGTACTCATCTCTGGTTAGACCGCATTTGGTATATTGTTCCACTATTTGGAATCCGTCATATCAGTTTCACTCTATAAGAATCGAGGCGGTTCAAAGACATTTTACGAGGTTCATGTGGCACAAACTTAACTGGCATGTCCCAGAAATGCCTTCGTACGCTACGCGTTGTGCACTTGTTAACTTAATTCCACTTTCGATAAGACGAAAGATTTTTTCCATAATTTTTATATGGGATCTTTTACACTTTAACATTAAATGCCCTGAACTATTAGCCCAACTGGATTTTTTTACTCCTTCCCGTCATCTGCGCAGTCAATTTCATTTTCGTGAGGCGGTCTATAGATCTAATTATGCTCAAAACAAACCAATAGCGCGTTGTGTTAAGGAAGTTAATTCATTCTTATCTGTCTCTGATATTTTTAATAATGTTTCACGTAAATCCTTTAAAGACAACCTAACTTTAATCATTATGGCTCGTGATGTATGATGTTCCTATATTTACTATTGTAAATTGTTATTTTATTTTTTTGTTTTTAAGTAATTTAAGTCAATTTTAATGTTAATATATTTACATGTTGTTATATTTAATTTAATTTAAGTTGTTGTCTATAAGAGTGTTCCTCTGATTGATGAATGAAATAAATATAAAAAAAAAAAAAAAAAAAAAAAAGTTAACAATCACATTCATACATTCTTTCCCACTAAAGGGGTTGTCAAAATTCTTGTCAGAAGGTCGGAGAGTAAATAAACTATATCCGAGCGTTAGGTTGCAAACAGAGTGAATGCCGATACAGACAGGCAGGCAGATAGGCGCAGGCAGTGACCTGCGAAGAAACGAGATAGAAATAAAGCTAAGTTGACTTTTACCTCGCTTATTCACACAGTTAGCTAGCGCCTACCTGCCTGCATATCTGAATCGGCTTTCATTACGTCCGCAACCTTATATACTAAACATCTTGATGATGACAGCGACTTTACGACACCTGTCAAATTTTTTATATGATTTCATTATGAAGGTGAGTTTGGTGAAAATGTCGTAACGACATAGCAATGTTGCTGTCGCCGGTATAGAATAATGAGCTCATACAAATTGACGTCGACTGCAACATTGCGTCATCTGTAAAATTCGTTCTTAATGCTTTTCTTATTAAGGTGAATGTCTTGAAAATGTTGCAACGAAACCGCGTCATTGCAACAAAATTGCTGTCGTAGGTTTAGTATTATTAGCTTGGACACAATGTCGATGACTGTAACATAGCAAAACGACATGAAGAAAGGCAACCTAAACCGACGACAGGAATAACATATTGTCATTGCAACATTTTCACCACATTAACCTTCATAAGAAAACATGTAAAAATAACACATATAAACAGCATTTTTGCGCGGCGATACAGACATTACTAGTTCAATTTATTATTGTTTCTAGATAACAAAAATCACTAAGGGCCAATTTTGCAGTGCAAGTTTAAACTCTAATCAAATTAAACCGAGCGTAACTCACCAAAATTGGACGTTTAAACTTGGTTTAACTAGATATTTTAGCATTTGTTGAAGTTAAATTATTCCCTGCCTGCCTGCTTCCTCATTTACTCTGCGGACAGTCTGCAGCCGGTTGCAAACAGAGTGAACGGCGAAGCGGACAGGCAGGCAGATAGGTGCAGACAAACTATGTGAACAAGCGAGACAAAAGTTATTTCTATCTCGTTTCTTTACATGTTACTTCCTGCGCCTATATGCCTGCCTGTCTGAATCGGCAATTACCCTGTCCGCAACCTAAAGCTGCCCGCAGAGTAAACGCCGAAGCAGAGAGGCAAGCAGACAGGCGCGGGAAAACTATGTGAACAAGCGAAAAAAGTTATTTCTATCTCGTTTCTTCGCAGGGCAAGCCTGCCTGCCTGCCTGCTTCGGCGTTTACTCTGCGAGCAGCCTAAGGTTGCAAACAGAGTGAGCGCCGAAGCAGGCGCAGGAAACTATGTGAAAAAGCGAGAAAAAAGTTCTATCACGTTTCTTCGCAGGACATTGCCTGCGCCTGCCTGCTTCAGGCTTGAAGAGTTTCTTGCAATTTGATCCGAGTTTTTGGGTAAAGCATAATACTCTGTTCAGTTTCATGTGAAATTCCACTCAAATCTCTATACAAAAAGTGACAGCTGCGAAACAAGCGTGTAAATTTTCACAACATTTTCGTCAGAGCAGTACTCTGTTCCGCAGCGTGAAATTATCGCAACATGTTTCTGAGCAACATTTTTTCACGACAATTTAATTGTACTGCCTATTTATTTTGAAGTGAAAAGAGAGAGATCATATGAAATCTCCCAACTTATTCTCTGAGTCTCTCTGAGAAACGTTGCCATAGGAATTCCTCGCAACAAACTTTAAGTCAGAAATTTCACGCAACAAATAAATAGATGTTGCCAGCGAAATTTCACGCAAACGAACAGAGTACTAGGCTTAAGCAATAAAAAGTACTTACTCTCCGAAGAAATAGTAACATTAATGTTGTAAACGATGCAGCCGGAACGGGCAATAAATTTAATGTTGGACTAAATGAAAAAATTACTACTTCAAAAACCTTTTCAGGAAAAAAATAATAAAATGCATTTCTAAATTAATTTGAATTGCATTTTTTTTATTTTGAATAAATAAAATAACACGCAATCACATTGCATTTTATTTAAAAAAGTGAACGTGATCGTGGTGAGCTGGAAGATTGAATTCGAAATAATGAAAAAAATATAAATTTTGTAGTTTAAAAGCTGTGTTTAGTCCAAAATTTAACTCGATAGCAATGCTATGTACAAGGTTGGACTTAGCGCACTTTCTTACATTGGAATCGAATTTTTATTTTTTGTCCATTTAAAATTTAATTTAGAAAATAGTAAAAAATGTATCAAAAAAAAAAATACATATTTGGAATCGTCCACTCAGTTTTTGCAAATTATAAATTTTGTTCGTCCTTTGTGGCTTAAAATTAGCCAGTTTTCAGATTCTGCCTGCGGAGGGAGGATCTGAAATACTTTTGGAAAATTTATGGATAGAAAACCTATCCAATGTATCTATTAGAGTGGGTAAATTTTGTATCGACCAAGCGGTGACGGCCGTAGCCTAGTGGGTAGAGTGCGTGGCCCCTAAGCTTAAGAACCGCGGTAGCCCGCCCGGGTTCAATTTCAGCTCAGACTGAAAGTTTTTTCAATTGAAATCATTTTTCTGTTCTGTCGTCACCTCTCTGCAGACAATGGCAAACCTCAGAGAGTAAAAAATTGGCAAAAAATGTAAAGCTTCTTGAGAACATAAGCCGTTCGGAGTCGGCATAAAACACGAAGGTCCAGTTCTCGATCATTTGTGATCAAACATTTAATAACACGCACAACGCAATTGATCAATAGAAGCTAGGTCAAAGTCCTTCCAAGGGCTGAAATGGCCAGTTTATTTTTTATTTTTTTAAGCGGTTGTCAAAATCGTAATCTACGACGAATTCTAATAAGATTTTTCCAAGAAACCATGGGTTTAAAATCAAAATCGAGCTTCCTGTTTAAGTACTTTAAGTGTTTTATATTTTAAAAATATGGCAAAAATTTTATTGAGTCTTCTAAGAAACTTGACAACTTGGGCCTATCGTTCATTCTCGTTGGTAAACCAAAGCTAGTAGGTTTACATACTTCTGCGATTGTATGTAACTCGTCGGTCTTATTCTAATACGACGTAAGTCAAAACTATCTATGTATTGTTCAGGAGGCAAAGAAAACTGTTTATTATTTGTATGAAGTTCATTCGATAATATATTGTTTCAAACGTTCTACCTCGCTTTTTTCATACAAACATTAAAAACTAAAAAAGGACATAGATGTAGTTTTGACCAATCTACCTAAACCGCTAATAAGCGTTACTTTGCCCAATTTTGACATACATTCTATTAGAATTAGG